>PVJO010003774.1:0-117863 GCA_004026905.1 Hystrix cristata | reverse complement strand
GTTGAAACCCAAGTGAGACAGTTTCTAGTGCAAAAGAACACAAAGGTTCAAAGCAATTTTGGACTTGTGAAATACAAAAAAATTACTTTTCAGAGGAACACGTGCTCTTAAGTGTCTCTCCTTAAATCATAATTCGCTGTCCCCTGCCATGAAGACACACTTTCTCAGAAACTGGGAAACAGCCCATTCAGCCTGAGTTATTGGGAAATACAGAGTCCTGGAAAATTATTTGCATCAGTGAAGTATGTCTAGTGTGATTATTCTACAAACACTGCCTAATGAAGAGATCTGAGCTTTCCTGCCTGCTGGTCCACGGATCAAACTCAAACCAAGGTCCCTGAGACGAAATGGACTTATTTATCCTCCAAGCCATCTACCTGAAAATCAATAATATTTCAAATTTAATGAGTTGTAAGACAAGTAAATTAGAGTGTGGAGTAAGCAATATTGATTAGATTATTCTATCAACTGGAACCCACAACTTTCTTCTGTAATTAAGTATTCCACGTAGGGTGCAAAGGGCTCAACGTCAGCTTTCCCGAGGCCGTCAGAGGGCTGCTCCTGGCTGTAATCAGTCTTTCCCACGTATTTGAGGGAAGTCTTTCCAACCCAGGAAGGGCGGCTCTGCCCTTCTCAAGGCTTCAGTGATAAATGGCTATCCCCAGGCACTAATCACCCTGACTCTAGTCACAGAGCCCCGGCAAATTCCAGCATCAAAATGAAGAATGACAACTAAAAAGAAAAAAGAATCATGTAGAAAAAACTGCTTTCAGTAAGACAGCTCCTGCAGAAAGATGTGCAATGGTTCGGTGCTGTCTTTAAAGTTCCCTTTGCACTTCACATTTCACAGGAGCTTGGGGATGGCCAGAGTAGAACTCTCATCAGATGGAGGAAGGTGAGTCAAAAGGGCAGAGTTTAAAACATCCGCTATCATTGTCCCACATCAAACGCCCTGGTTCTACCTCTCCACACTAAATCACTGTGCCTATATCAATCCTTTCTGCCCGTCCCAGGGGAAACATGTTTTTTTTAAAAATTCTGAGTAATGGTTGCTTTTTAATTAATTAATGTAACTAACATTAAATGGAATCTCTGTCCTGCTAGGATCTTTGGACCAGAATGCTCCCCAGTTCATTTTATCAGAGATTGCAGGAGAAATTTAGCCCCATTGTACTTAATCCCCAGCTGCTGGAAATTAAAAAAAAAAAAAAAGAAAGAAAGAAACTCTTAAGGCATGCACAATAAGTCCTCGGGGCTGAGAATGTGGGCTGATTAGTGCTACATGCTCTCAGCCCAGCAGATTCAGAAGCTGCAGGCCCGTTCAGTCTCCAGGTGACTCTCCTACGCATGGAGCAGGTGTGCTCAACCCACAGCCCACAGGCCAACTCGGGCTCTAGACAGCTTGTAACGTGGCCCCGAAGGTGGTGAACTTTTAGCATCCTTATGTGATTTTTCTTATTTGAACCCAGCCCCTTTTTATTTTGAAACAGTCTTGCTAAGTCACTAAATTGTGATCCTCCTTCTTCAACCCCCCAGGATACAGCTGCGCACCACCAGCTATGCCTGGCTCTTTGTTACGTGATTTTTAGCAATATTTTTCATGCTTCCACTGTGGGCTGCTGAGCTCGCACTGCCTGGGCAGCATCAGGGGAATGCTGTGTAGAGAGGACACAGAGCACACTAACTCCGCCTCCTGCTCCCGCCAAATGTCACACCACAGACAGTATTTCAACCTACCTGCACGTGTTTGTGCCACAGAAGACAGGCCTTAAGCAGACAGAAAACTTTCTTATTTAATCATTAAACTTGGGCAAGCACTTCTATTGAACCAGTCATTGACGCATCATTTTCACAAAAACAAGGTCAAATATCCCACTTGTTTTATGTTTATTTTGCCCAACTTTTTAAAATATTAGAATAAAAATCATAAAAATTAAAGGATGCTTTGTTACTTATCTACATTTATATGTAGCCCAGAATGATTCCTCTTCACTCAGTACAGCCCAGGCAGGCCTGCAGGCGGGGGCTCCCTACCAGAAGGCACCTCGTACATGCAGGCTAGAGTCAGCGCTCTGCTCCAGTGATCAAAAGAACTTGGCCACACAGTGAGCACTCAGTATGTGCCTGCAGTTGTTCTGGGCGTAAATGAGAATTTCCTGGGACTTTGGACAACAAAAGATCTGTGAGGGAAAGAACAACATAAGACTAAAACAAGCCGACAAAGATTTCGGTGGAGGTGAGAAACAAGGAGTGAGTGGAAGAAGAAGTGGTACCTAAAAGGGAACTTTTGTCCATTCTGCTGGTGCCCTTGAGCAAAAGGGTACAGAGACAGAAAATTTTTTAGAAAAAAAAAAGAAAAAGATTCTTAATTTCACAGTCCTAGATTGAAATTTTACCTCTGCTGTTTCCTGGCTACAAATCTAAGCAAGTTTATGACCTCCTTGAGCCTCAGTCTCCCAACATGGATAAACATAACAGAGACACTGACAGATACCCACAGTTTTTATAAGAATTGAAGTACATATACTTCTCAAATATACAAAAAATGTATGTTTGAGAACAAAAAGGTAGACATGAGCTTTCTTCTTTCTTTTCTAAGATAGTGGCAGGATTTCTGTAAGATCAAATGAATCTCTGAATACATACAGTAGATTTACCACATCTTAGCCCAGTGTGTGGGGACAGGGCATATTTGAAAACACAAGCGGGTGTCTGTTTAAAAAAACTGTGGCTGAGTCCCACACCAAACTAATTAGATCAGGAGCTTTCAGGATGAGCCTAAACCACAGTACTTTCAACCATTTGGCCCAAGGTTTAAGTTTTACTGTGTTAAAAGGAAACAAAAAGGAGATCACAAAAACCACTCAAAGAAGGAAGGAAGGAAAGAAGGAAGGAAGGAAGGAGAGAGAGGGGCAAGGAAAAGCAAGCAAGCAAGCAAGAAAGAAAGAAAGAAAGAGGGAGAGAAAGAGAGAGAGAGAAGAGAAAAGAAGAGAAAAGAAAAGAAAAGAAAAGAAAAGAAAAGAAAAGAAAAGAAAAGAAAAGAAAAGAAAAGAAAAGAGAAGAGAAAAAGCACCATAGTCTTGGGTGAGAAAACCAAACCAAGAAGAAAAGAGGTGTGCAGAAAGATGAAAGAGAAGCACCTTAGCAATGGTGGGGTGTGGAACTCCAGCAGCAGCCATGATTAAGGGTCTTACTAAGGAACAAAGAACTCCTCTGTTACTGATACTGGCTATCCTACGTCACTTCTCCAGTGAAAGCAATCACACCTGAATATGTGAGATGTCGGAGCTGACGAAGAAAGACACTCCAGGAGAAAGGGCCATTGACCCTCATTGATCTGACTCTAGGATGACACAGAGCAACAGTGTCAGCAGAGGATAAGACTCAGCAAATTCCAGATATATGGTAGGAGTCAATGATGACCAGGAAACAAAAGTCATAGCAAATTGCAGAACTACTGAGAAGCGCATTGAACTTCCTGCACCATTAGGGATAAGGTGGGAACCCGTTTTCTCTACAGCCCGTGAGGAAGGGTGAGCTCAGCTGGTTGCTGGGTTCACACAGACACAGCTCAGCCCAAATGGATTCCCAATACAGTTAGGCCCAACATGCTGAAATCTCAACCTCTGCACACACTTGATATTTCCCTGTTGGAGCCATCATTACAGAAATCCCACTAATCAATGGGGAAGTTTCGGACAGTTACCATGACTGCCTGCTACTCATCTAGTTTGCAAACAGACCTTTCTTGATCACCTTTTCTAAAGTGTGTAAGGAGACAGAGCCTCTCTCTAATATAAGTCTATTAAAATCCTCAATTTCCAAAACCCTAATATTTGCCTCCAAAGTCAAAAGAGCTGAGAGGGATGCAAGCTAAGGCAGCACCTGGCTGGGTGAGCAAGCGGCTGACACATCTGCATGCACGAGCCTTCCTCAGGCATCTTTGGGGATTCTCACAAAGCTGTTCACAGGGAAAAACAACACAACAGAACTCGAACTAAGTCAAGTACTATGCATCGCATCACACTTAGGAGTGCGCAGGTTTTTCTCTTTGGAGATGGCCTCTTACAGACATGATTGCAGTTTAACACACAGAGTGAAATCATTTATGAAGTACCAGCACCGTCCAATGTGAGGCTTTCTGGCCTCCCAGGAAACCCTTTTAAAGCTTTCAAAGCTTAAAAATGAAGGAAAACGTCTTCTTGAGAACCTTCACTTAAAGTTCATAAAAGCCCACTTTTACCATTAAATTTCCTTGATTTTCTTGGCACAATTACTTCCATAAGGCTTCTATTTGTTCTTTTTTTCTTTTTACTGTGAAATAAGAAGAAAACTACTTACCGGCAGAAGTTTATGTGGCTGACTCAAATTCTTCCTTCTTGTCTCACCTCAGGTATCTCATCTTCTAAGAAGCATCTGCTGATGCCCAGGCCAAAGGAAGTTTTCCTAACTCTGAATCTCCTTAGCTGTCCAATTATGTCTCTACCTCATAGTTTCTTATTTTATGCCAAGGTTATCTTTAAATGTCTGTTGCAGGAACAAAAGAGCCCAAGATGGCCGTGACACCGTTCAGGCTGGAAGGTAGTGGGCCCATGAGACCCCAGTGAGGGTGCATCTTGCAGTGTCCTGGTGATAACTTGGGTCCCATCCACCCATATAAAGTCCGGTACTATCACATGCGCACCAGCCAAAGTGCCACACAAGAAAGCCTCAGGAGCAGCTGGACAGACGAGGAGCTGTGTGACTGGGCGGTGGCTGGTGGTAGCTGAAGATAAAGAATGTTTAGACCAGTCCATGGCTCTCCACCTCTTCTTGGGGCTGCCCAAATCTCAAATGAACCTCCCCAGCCTGAACTCAGTGGCCAGACATCTCCCGTAGGGCACTGTTACCACTGCTTACCACTGGGCCTCAGCGTCTAACATTGTGCCCAGCACAAAAGAGAAAACCAGTATTTGTAGGACTGTTGAAATTAGCAGAAAATGGATGAGAGGGGACTAATCTATCCTGCCTGTTTCATGATGAGGCAATGTATCTAAAGAAGATTGATTATCTGAAATACCAAGACAATTGGAAAGTTCCCAAAACCAGCCTGGAGTATCAGCTCTACAGGATGAGAGAAGTCTGTCAGCCCTGTTCAGTTCTGCAGCCCCAGGACTTAGCAGCGTCTGCACACAGCAACAAACAGCCCCGGGCAGGGAAATGTGCCACCAAGATCCCCTTCAAGTAAGGACCCCCGGGCCTACACAGAGTGCAGTCAGCACACACCCTTCAGCCGTCAGCTCCTTCAGGTACCAGCTCGTTTTCACCTTCCCCGGGCAGGCCTCAGCCAGCGAACAAACAGTATAGAGGTATAACACACAAGCCTGTACGGATTGCTGTGGGACAATTCCAACAGGCAACATCTGCTGCAGATTTCCCCACGAACTTCTGGTTTGTCCTCTGCCCAATCCTGCTTCTGCCCTCTTACTTTCCCAGGTGTTGGGTCTTTAGGAGGTAGTTCTCTCCCCAAACTCCATCTCAATGTCTTCTTCAGGAGGTATTCAAACTGTGAAATCAATAAACGCTGTTGAGTGAACAAACGGGCAAAAGCAAAACAATATATAAATAGATGAACGTGCAAATAAATGAATAAAATGTAACTAGAAAATTTCAGATGTGCTAAATGACAACCACTGTCAACTAGAAATGGACTTGAAGCAAGTAGGGAATCCTAACATAGTCCCATACAGACATATCTGAATACAGCTACCACTTCCTGTTCATGCCTTCCATTGAGTGTCTTGTCATGCTATCTCACCATCCTTTCAGCCCCCTTTTGAGTGGAAATTCACTGGCTTCAGTTTACAGAATAAGGAAAGGAGATTCTCAGAAGTGGGGAAACATAGTCAAGATCACATGGCTAATAGACTGCGAGGTTGGGATGCAAATTCTTTTTCCTCAGTTCCAAAGAAAACTTCTCCATGGCTCGTATCATCCTTCATAATCAATAGCAAATGTTTTAGCTGGTAACCCCGTCTCAATATGGTCAGACAGATTGGCTGAAGGCAAACATTTGGCCAGAACAGTTCCTTCTATCCAGCTGGCTGCTCCAATAAGAAACTATTGCCCTTGTTCCAAGTATACCAGCTCATCCCTTTGTGGGGAGCACACACTACTTAGACAATGCCAGTTTTAGTTTTGCCCTTAGTGATATACACACTGCTGTTTTTCCATGTGATGAATGACAACTATAATAAAATATATAATGATAACGATGAAATAATAATAGAATAACTGTCTTTACTAGCTTAAAATCACAAGAAATTTTCTAGTCACACTTATCTAAAATAAGAATGAATATTTTCTGTACATTGTGCAATGATATTGTTTGTTTCACAAGAAGTTTACAAGGAATGTAACAGCGTACTTATAACAGTGAGAGACTTTCCCTCCCCCTTCCCATTTAGGTAAACTTGAAGTATCTTTGGAAATATATTAGTCTGTTCCCAAACTTTGAATGAATTCCTTCTAATCAAAATTGGGGAGATAAGCTTCTATTCCTCATTCCTTTCTGTGTCTGTGCTCTTTGCTTTATAATTTCATAGTGCCTTTGCTATAGTTTGGATTTTAAATGTTCCCCCAGAGGGCCATGTTTTAAAGCTGGTTCCCACAGAAGCACTATTGGGAGGCCGTGGAGTGTATGGGAGTTCTTGAAGTTGTGGGGGCATTTCTTTAATGTCCAAATAATATTGAGCATGTCTTCATGTATTTATCGACCATTTGTACTTCTTTTATGAAGTGTTTATTCATTTCGCTTACCCATTTTTTTGGTTGGGTATTTTATTTTAGGGGTCTAATTTTTTGTTTTAGTTCTTTACATACAATAGATATTAGTTCTCTGAAGAATAGCAGGAAAAATGTTTTCACATTTTGTAGGTTTTCTTTTCACTCTGTTGGTTTTTTTCTCTTGCTGTGCAGAAGCTTTTTAATTCGATACAATCCCTTTTTTTGATTCTTGGTTATATTTCCTGTGCAACCAGAGTTCTGTTCAGAAAGTTTTTGCCTACCCCTATGACTTCATGAGTTTTACCTATTTTGTCTTCCAGCAGGTTAAGTGTTTCTGTTTTAACATTTAGTTCTTGGATCCATTTTGATTTTAATTTAGTACGCAGTGAGAAACACAGATCTAGATTCAATCCTCTGCGTTTGGTAAGCCACTTTTCTCAACATCATTTGTTAAAACTGTTTTTGGCCCCTTTGTCAAAGATCAAATAGTTGAATGTACTTGGGGTTGTTACCACAGTCTCTATTCTGTTCCTTTGATCCTTGTGTCTGTTTTGGGGCCAGAATCATGCTGTTTTTATCACAGTAGCTTTGTAACATAACTTCAAGTCTGGGGTGTGATGCCTCTTGCTTTGCTCTTGTTACCTAGGATTGTTTTTGCTATTCTGGGTCTCTTCTGGTTCCACATGAATTTAAGGATTGTTTTCTCTAGTTCTGTGAAAAATGCTGTTGGTATTTTGATTGGGACTATTGGTAGCCTTCACTTTTCTTTAACCTTTGAAACAAAATAACAATGACATACAGGAAAAAAAAAATGGACTGAAGTTTCCACAAACCTTCCCAATATATTTTTAGGCAAGAGACAAAAGGCTAGTGCTCACCAGAAAATGACTTTCTGAAATGACCTTAGAAGTTTGTACATTCTCTATTGTATCTGTCTGTCCAGCACTGTCTAATAGAAATATAATGTACACTAGATAATTTTAAATTTTCTACCAGGTACAGTTTTTAAAAAAGCAAAGCTGATGGAATTAATTATAATAGAACATTTTAATTTATAAAAACTATCATTTCAACTTGAGATCAATATATTGAAACTATTCAAGATATTTTACATTACTTTTTTATTTGGTGTCTTAAAATTCAGTACGTATTTTTTACTCTCATAGTACCTCTCAATCTGAGTTAGAGGCATTTCAAATGCTCAGTCGCCACAGATAGCTGGGGACTACTATATTGGATAGCACAACACAGTATCTATTGGAAGCAGTAGTTCTCTTGGCCCAGATTAGAAGTAGACAGGAAATAGAGCATTGCATCTTGGGATTTTAAGCAGCCATTGGAAAAGAGAAAAACTAGAAGAAATAAAAATAATAGTTTTCCTTGTGCAGCTTCTGTTGTAGGAACTATACATTGCTTTAGACTATTCACAAGTATTTTTCTTCATCATATTTGGAATAGAAGAAAGAGTGAATAAGCCCCCCCAAAATTTTTCAGGTAAGTGTCTAAATCACAACAGAAACTTAGTTAGGAGCTGTATATATCTATCCACTTTCAGCTTTGACATAAGGAGGATATGTCACAGATGGAAGATAATGAAGAATCCATATACTCATTTTTTTTGAAAATTCCAGGATTAAATATCTATATCTATTTATCTAAATGCACACATGCACATACACACATGCACGCGTGTGCACATGCACACAATTTAAAATTTCTGTAGCTTTGCAGAACTACTAGAGAAAGTATTCCCTTGACAATACACAGAAATAGCATATATTTTAAAAACAGTAATTATAGGTGAAAGAAAAACATTATCTTTTCAATATAATTAAAGTAGATGTGAAACAAGAGTCAAAAGAAGATATGACAGGAAAAAATATTTAATTTTGGCTTTAGACAAAAATGGAGCTGACTGAAAAGAAAGTTCAAGAAAAATGAAAAAGTGCAGTTAATGATTAAAAAGATGCAGAAGGAATTGGTAAGAAATTGGTAAATAGGTTGGAGAAAGAGACTCAAATTATAAATAATTACTGACACCAAGAGAAAAACACAACAATTTAACCAGAAAACCCCAACCCTGGAACGGAGCAAATCTAAACGTGAAGCTAAGTATATGAACCAATAATTCTTTACCAAATAGGCTGTCAAAAGAAATACAATCTAAGACAGTAAACTGAACCTCTTATTTATTGCCATAATAATGCTGCAAGACAAACAATCACAAAACTTTAATGAGATGTAAGGATAAACATTTATTTTTGTTTGCAAGATAATGGTTTGGCTGGAAAATTCTGCTGATCTGAGCTAATGTACCGTGTATGTTTGTGACCCTGTCCGTGCACTGGGTCCAGCTGACTAATCTCTAAATGTGTCACCCTCTGTTATGCTAGCTCCTTTTCACCAAGCTGGCAGGAGTTCAAAAGAGAAAGCAGACACACATTTGTGTTTTTCAGCCTGTGCTGGAATCAAGTTTGCTACAGTCCCATTGGTCAAAGCAAACCACATGACTGAGCCAAAGTCGGACTGGAAGGGGCCTACAGAGTTACGGGGCACAGAAGGTAGACACAGGAGAGCTAATAAACAGAACCATGATCAATGCAATCACCCAACTCTTGATGCCTTCCAGCCACAGACTCCAGAACATGAGTAGTCACGTTGGGTTCACTACTCACTTTAGCTGATCCTGGAGAGGTCAGGGGCTGCTTGTGTTCCCATATGATACACATTACCAGTTAGTTATGACAGCAATATTATTTAATGTATTCATTCATTAGTCATCTCAAGAAATGATTCAAATAATGAACTCAAATTTTTAAAAAAGCTTTAGTATAAAAGCACCAGTGGTAAACACTGAACCCAGTTAAGCATGGAGCTGTGTTGAAATAAATATCACAGACATGGTTACAAAATATCAAAGGAAATCATCAGTGGAGATATAGAAGCCATGTAATAAGAACTTAAGAATAAAACCCCATATTAACAAAATTGAGTAATGAAAAATGGAGTTTGCGAAGAAGTTAAAATGTTTAACAGTTCTCATTTTAGAAAAAGGAAAGTCAAACAACACTGGATTATGTTTTTCTTTTGACATTTGGAGACATATGTGCCAAAATATTTTCATGAAACTAATGAAAACTACCTGCAATGCTTAAAAGTAGAATATACGCCTTCCAACTGGTTAGGGAAAATAAAAGCCAAAAGAAATGTAGCATAAGATAGAAAGCAAAGAAAATAACCAGACAGCATTTTTCTAAGCGTGAAATAAAGTGGCTGAAGTGATGTCTTATAAATTATCCCCTGCCCTTCCAAACGTCGCCCTTGTCCTAAGCCGACACTAACGTGCTGCCTTCTGAGACATGACAAGCAGCTTCCTCAGTGGTCTCTGCCTCTCTGTTCTCTGCAGAGAAGAGCCTACAGCACACCCGTGCTACTCACAGGTTGTGGAGTGGGGCAACCTACAAACTGTTGGTTTTATGTCTGCAGTCAAATAAGAACAGGGATCGAGAGAAGCATCTCGAACTTCTGTGACAATTTGACAAGTCATTTTATAGCTGGTAAGAGTGATAATTAAGAATTGTTACTTGTAATTAAAAATTGGCACATATATATTTCATTTTTCTAATAACTCATTTTTATTATAGTTTATGAAAATATCAATCTGTGATAGGTTAGAAAAGGAAGCCAGTACCCAATTCTTTGCCACAGAAGGTTTTTTTTTTAATTTTTTTTTTAATTTTTACCAAGAACATGTATTGGTACATTATATACATAATGATCATAATCAACCTGGTTATTTTGTACCTGTACATGATGTATCTTGGCTTTCCCCTCTTCCCCTCCCCTCCCTTCCATTCACCGACCCCTCTCTATTTGCAACAAGTTTATTTACACTTTTCCATTTTTTTCTTTCATCTTACTTTTCTTTTAACCTTCTTCTTTATCCCCCTTTTTCCTATCTAGTTCTCCTCTCTTTTGAATACTATCTCTTTTTTTTAACATAGTATCTATTATACCCCTTTGTCCTTATTTACACTTAGGTTTTCTCGTATCAGAGAAACAATTCAATGTGTACTGATAAGTGTCTGATTTATTTCACTCAATAGTATGTTCTCAAGGAACATCCATTTACACACAAATGACTCTAGTTTATCCTTCTTTATGGCGGTGTAGCACTCCATTGTGTAGAAAAACCACATCTTCTTTAGCCATTCACAGAAGGTTTGAGAAGCCCTGGTGTAGGCCGTTTCAGTCAGTCCTGTGGCCCAAATTTGGAATCTGTCTCCTCTCTGCCTAGACACACTCAGCGATTCCCTCTTCCCCCTAATGGTGATTCTTACTGTCTTCTCCCGCCTCCACCCCATCCCCATAGGCACCCTTGTCTATCAGTCATGCCTCTTATTACATAAGGATTCTCAAAGGGATGAAAATCTCAAAGGAGAAAGGAAAAGGCAGGGAGTGTGCACTCTGAAACAAACTCTGGAGATTCACACACACTCAGAGTGAGTGTGTCCCTTTCTCTTTCTCCTGGGAGACTCCTTGGCCTGTGGGATGATGCAAGTGTACCTCAGTTTACTTTCCACAGCACTACTCTGGGGCCTCACTCACAGCCCTGAGCACCAGCACGTGCCCAGCACCCTCCTCTCCCTCCTCACAGACTGGACAAGTCCCTCACACCAACTGACCTCTACAATCTCCTGCTTGAAGCCCAATTCCAGTGTCACATCTTCTTCCCCCTTGCTTCTCCCAACCTAGGTAGTTTCCTTACTTGCGACATAAAACCCTATACACATACCTCACTTTGTCCCTGAGACTTCAATTTTAGCATTTTTTTCTAAAGACAAAATTATGATTTCATGCACAGATTTACCTATAAAATTATTAAATTGATAGCAGTAAGAATTAGTAAAATAACTAAATTCCACCCATGCAGAAAAATAATGAAAAATATATAGCTACTAAACTGGTGAAAAATACACATATTCACATAACATGGGAATATGTTCACAATACTCTGGCAAGTCAACAGATTATAAAACAAAATGCATGCACATATATATGGTATGATCTTGTTATTAAGATATAATGATAGCTATAAACAGAATATGGAAACACTTGTAGATAAAGTAGGAAAAAAAATACAAAGGTACACACAGATGCAGATATAGGCCAATGGTGAGAATTGTTATTTCTGTGTGATGGAATTATGGATACCCTTCCTTCTCATTTTTTTTCATGTCTGTATTTTCTACCAGGAATGCTAATTATTTTGTGATCAGAAAATAATGTTAAAGAATTGTTTCCCATGTCAGTTGCCATGGAGCCCAAAGTTTTTTATGAGAATAGTTTTCCTAGTGTCTCCTCCCCAAGTGCTGATTCTGGGGAAGTGGACAACCCTAAGCTCAGTGCAAACACAGAGTCTCTTACTGAGCAGTCCCTGGGGACATATTTGCAGAGCTAAATTAAATGCATTTGTTATGGCTTGTATCTAAATGTCCCCCCAAAGCCTCATGCACTCATAGGTGGCGCTTTTTGAAGGTGGCTGGATCTATGGTGTGTGGTACTAGAATCAAAGGGATGTGGAAACTCAATGGGTTTAGCACAGTTCTGGGTGTGGATGATGGGAAGCACCACCCTGGGTGTGGGAGGCACCAATCAATAGGCCTATAGCTTGGATGGACTATGAAAGGAGAGAGGAAAGGCAAGCTGACCGCTGCTTGCTGCTGCCACCTTCTGCTTGCCTTGCTATGAACTGTTTCTCCTCTGTGAGGCCCCTCTGCCCTGCCACCCTGTCTTGGAGTCAACTAATTATGCACTGAAACCTCTACAAACTATGAGCTAAAATACACCTTTCCTCCTTTAACTTGTGGGTGTCAGGTATTTTGTCTCAGCAATGAGAAAAATAACTAAGATAGTGTTCAATTACCAAAAAGCAAACAGGACAAACAGCCAAGAATCTCCTGGAAGACCTAGAATTAAATTGGTCAGCATGACCAGGTGTAGCTGGACACCAGAAACTGGAGGCTACAGGAGTCTCTTGTCTAGATGAAGTGTGAGCTGAACGTGGTGCAGGGAAAGGTGAGCAAAGCCTATAGGAAATATTCATTAGCCCTGAAGAACACTTAAACCAGCAACCCTCTGCCGCTTCTTCGAGGTGGAAGCGTAGGCTGTGAGGACTTAGCCAGTTGGTATTAATTTTTTTAAGGCAATTCAGAGAGAAAGTTTTTCATGAAAGTGCCTGGGAAATACAGCAAGTCCCCAGGATGGGCACATTAGCAGCAGTGATTTTTCACTTAGTTGACAGGTGTTCACATCTCTATATAAAGATAATATTCTTTGAAATGTGTACACTGACTTTCCTGAAGAGGATACAGTCCTTTCACACAAACTGAGCCCAATTTTCTCAGTTCTAGTTTCCCTCCAAGAGCATGAGCACTTTGAAAAACGTGTTAGCTCTGTGCGGTGTGAGCTTTTATTTACTGATAGAAAACCATTCTGGAGGAATCACAGCAGCTGAGCACCTTCTGTGTTGGCTTCCAGAAGTACATGGCCTCCTGGGCCGCTCATTCATTTGTATAAATCATGTGAGAAAGAGCTAATGGCATGTATGATATCTCATAGTTGTAGAAAAGGAGGCACCATGACTGTACTTAACATTATAAACCTATTGCAGCAAGTTAAAAAGTGGCCTCCAAAATGTGCATCTACCCAGAACCCCAGAATGTGACCTTATTGGGAAAAGGATCTTTGCAGAGATACTTTAGGTGAGAATCTCGAAAAGAGCTCAACCTGGATGGGGGTAGAGCCGAAGTCAGTGGTGGTGAACCTATGTCAGATGCATTATTTGTTTTTCTTTTAAGACAGAAGATGTTAATGTGTGAGTTTTTTCTAAACTAAAACCTCAGTATTCAGGTTTAATTGCAGTGTTGGCACTTTGCAACAGGGGCTGGGGCTTTAGCAATAAATAAGTGCATTTTGGGTTGCAGTTTGAGCACTTGTCTCTAAAAGGTTCACCATCACCACCCTAAATCTAACGACAAGTCCTTATACAAGAGGAAGTGGGGCAATTCACACAAAAATATACAAGGAGGAAGACCATTTGAAGACAATGGCATAAGGTACAGTGATGCCACCACAAGCAAAGGAACCCCAGGAATGTCAGGAGGAGGAAGAGGCCAGAAAGAATTCTCCCCAAGACCCCTTAGAAGGAGCACAGTTCCCTCCAACAACTCGATTCCAACTCAAAAATATGAGAGAATAAATTTCTGTTATCTTAAGCCTCCAAGTTTGTGGTAATTTGTTCTGGCATCCCTGGAAAACTAATATATTCATAAACTCATGATTTTAGAGAACACCAAACAGATTAAATAAATCAGAGGAGGTTGTGAAGCTGTGTGTGTTGTCACAAGCATGTTAAACTTTATTTTCATCCCTGGCTTTTAAAATACATATATTCCCAATTGTGGCATAAACAAGGTAGAACTGAAAAATGTGAGTCTAAATGTCAGTCTAAAGTAAGCATGGTTTGACTTTTGAAATATAAGGAGATAGGATGTTTTCTTTCTCTTCTATCCCACCCCACTACCCCTCCCATACCCCTAGACGCTACCCGTATCTCCATTCCTGGAAGGTAGTACGTGCAGGAGTTAAGAATGTAGGCTGTGGCGTTCATTAATTTGCCACCCCTTACACTGTTTGCTTAATCTCTCTGATCTTTAGTTTCTCTATCTGTAAATTGGTATGTAGTAAGGTTAGCAATGGATTCAGAACTGAGGTTTGAAAGTGCTCACCAATTTTGCAATAACAGATAAATAAGAGACTGAAAGATAGAGATTGAAAGCAATAAGCAGCAATATAAATATAATACAATGCAGTATGAAACATGCACAGCGCAGCTCTGATGACCCCACTCATTTGTTGGTGTTTGGAACTAAATAATGGAAGTGAAAAACAGAGGAGTTGGAAGGGTGAGTAAAGCACATAGGGAAAGCAAGAACCTCCAAGTAGAGAAACAGAAGGAAATGCATGTAAGAGCCTTCAGAGTTGTTGGGGAGTGAGGAAGACAGGGAGCCAGGACAAGCCACTGCCATTAGTACAGTTTTTAGTGTCACTGGAGACTCCCCCTTGAAGAACGCCAGGGTTAGTCCATCCCAGCTGTTAGCAGGGAAAGGTAAATGGCTGCAGGTTTGTCTTGGATTTGTCCCATACTTAGGGCAAGGGAGTGGAACAAACAAGGGGGACTCTGCAGAAAGAATCTACAGGTGTTCCACAGAATGTCCTCAACTGAGGGAAGAGTCTCCAAAGAGCACCTGGAATAGATCTGCAAAGATCAGTCTCAAGAAACCCAGCAAAAAGTTCCCATTAAAAACCCTACAGAGTTTATGAAAAAGAGGCCACCATAAGAGATAGCAGACCTAGATGGTACAGAGCCACCTAGACACATGAGAACTAGCCCATGGTTCTTTGTCTTTTCCTCCTCTCCCCCACATTGTCAGAAAGTACAATCACACTTCTCGGGGAGAGAGGACAGGAGCAGGCAGAGAGAAACAACTGGGACCATCTACCCTTCCCCACATTCAGGCTTCTACCCTGCAGCCCACCTAGGAGAGCAGAAAGATTTACCACCAAGTCAAGTTGGAATTTGTATATTTCACAAGCTAGATATAAGACTTAAGTGACCGTATGAATGTTACCTAAAAGATAAGTTTTCATTTTAACACTTTGCTAATCATAATTGTTCAGTATGGTTTTACTTTCTTAAAACTATAAAATGCAAGGAGATTTCACAAAATCTCAGAAAATAACAAAAAGAACCATAAGTACCCACCACTCAGATTTAACATTTGTTATAGCTTGTTTCACTACTGTCTCTTTTCAGTAGCTAAAAATTTCATCATCTGACAAGGCCCAAGAAATTCCAGCCAAAGAAGGGAAGGAAACTTCAGCTTTCCCCCATCCACAGAGTAGGTTCCTGACTTGTCACAGAAAAGCACTTTAGGATGTGTCGACGAGAGGCACAGGCAGATTTATTGAGCAGAAAGGAAGACGTACACACTCAGACAGGAATGTGGGCATTGGAAGGTCGACATGCATTATAGTCAGGGGCTGGGGGTTTCTATGTACTTTGGGGCTGTCCTCGAGATGGATGATCTAGACTGTGTATTCCTAGAGATTGTCAGCTTACCAGTTAGTAGGCTGGGTTAGAATGCAAATGATTCACATGTGTTCGGAGTTTAGAGATCTGGTACACAATTAATAGTGCTGTTTCCTTGAGGGTGGAAATCTGTGGTATCTGTGAATCTATAGCATCAGAAGAAAAGCCCAGACTCAATTTCCTGATGAACGGCATAGGCCCAAATTATAGGCTCATTGCATTGTTTAAGACTCTTAGGAATTTTGGACTGAATTGCTTAGAAGGAGAAAAAGGAGGGATTGTAACCTTGGGTGACTCTGTGCCTTAACACTGTAGTTTTCTTAAAGGTGCAATTTTAAAATTACAATTTTCTTTGTCTCCTTCCTACCTATCTTTATTTTTTCTATCCTGCTTCAATTCCAAATTCAGCTTGGATCCCATCCCCACCTTTCCCTCCTTTCCTTCCTGAGGTTCACACTGATCTTGGTAAATGTTGTTCTCATGCACATTTTCATAATCCCATGGTGTGTGGGTATCCTTCATAAACTGTGTGGGGGTATCTTTCATAAGCTTCAATGAGTGAATGGATGATAAGTGGGAAAAGTGGACAGGAAGATGGTTGGAAGACCAGTGTAGTGTCGGGTGAGGGTGACTGTCATGCTCAGGGTGGCAGACACATTCACCCAGGGAGAGCATGGAGGAGAAGAAGGAGTTTGGAGTGAGAAGAAGCCAGTACAGGCACTTTTTAAACACAGGAAGCAGAGGTTGGAGAAGATATCCTCTTTCCAGTCCTGCATTCAGCTCTGCCTCAGGACTGAACCCAGGGCCTTGTGCATGCTAGGCAAGTGCTCTACGCTGAGTTACACCTCCCCTGGAAGAAGAAACTCACTTCCAAACCCAAAAAAATGCCCCATACATCCATTTGGTGTTTGCTGTCTCATCCCACTGATTTTCAACTAGGGCTGATTTGATCCCCTGGAGGCCTTTGAGTAGCACAACTACAGTGTGCTACTAGCACCTGAGAGGTAGATGCCAATGATGCTGCCGATAACGTACAGAACAGCCCCTCAAAGAAGAATCACTCAGCCCCAGAAGTCATTCAGGCTACAGCTGAAGAATCTTGCTTTTTGCCAGTGCTAACTGAAATAAGGCTTAGAGCTGGCAACCTTTTATTTTTTTATTTTGCAAGGCTGTTAGGAATCATTTTACCACTGCAAGCAGGATTAAAAATGTGAAAGGGAAAAAGAAGTGTTACCAGGAAATTAAAACCATGATTTTTATATAAATCACTATAATACACCATATAAGAGGTGACTCAAAAATACAGTGAATGTTTAATTTTAAAAAATGTGTTACAGTGAAAGACACAAACTACTCCCCTTTACTTCAAACACATTTATTCCACTGTTCTTGCTACTTTCTGAAGGAGCTCTGGAATTCTTTAGTGTCTGTCCTAGATGTGAGCAAAAATACAATAAATGTTATTGCTATGTGCCATCCAGTGGAAAAACAGGCTAATAAAAACTACACTATGTTCTTATCTACCTTATTCACTGGATCTGGTACTCTGTGACTTCTGTCTCTTTCCCAAAATCAAAATGACCATGAAAGGTAAATATTTTGAATTGATTCAGAATATCAAGGCAGCCACAACAGTGCAACTAAAGACCGATGGATCTGAGGCCGCCTTTGGGCAGCTGGGCCAGCAGCTGGAAAGGATTACTGGGCATGGAGAAGTAAATTAAAGAAAAAGCTTGAATTGGCTGGCACTTGTACCTCCATTTCTCTTTCTCACACAATGGTATTCACAGAGCAAAGCCACTGGCTCTCGCTTATCTTCCAAAGTTTTCTTTTAGCCGCTCTACTTGAGGACCATGGAAAGAAAAAAGGCTCTGTGAACTTAATTCCAATTCGGCCAAGTCAACACCATGCAAAACTGCAACTGATGTGACTTTGGGGAAGTTAATTTACTTCTTTGAGTCTCAGTTTCCTCATTGGCAAAATGGCAATAATGTCAGTACCTTGTGGTTGTTGTGAGGATTAAAGGAGAGGACACTACCTGGCGTGCAGTCAGTACTTGACAAACTTTAGCTACTATCATTGTTGCTCGTGAATTAAAGTACAGCCTAGAACTGATATTCCTTCAGAATGCTCATTTCTTATAGTTTCATTGCTTGACTTTGACTTTGCCAAGAAACTCTAGCACAACTCAGTAAGCAACACCTCCCCCCAAAGACAGAACTATTAAAAGTGGGAAAACGGAGACCAAAGGCACGTTTATACTGAATGTAGTATTTTGGAGCTGGTAATAACAAGGATTAGGCTGAGAGGCCAACTCCTGCAGCTGATTAGTTTTATGACCTTGGACAAAGCCACAGCCCCTATTGTTCTAGTTCTCCCATCCATAAAAGGAGGGAAAAACACTCTGGGAGGCAGGGGAGCAGATCCCCAGACAGAACTTTGTAATATGTGAGACAAAAATGTTACTGTGATACTAAGTGACCCTCATTTTTTTAATGTTGCTTCATCTCCATAATAAGAGATGTTCCCTCTAAAGAGTCTCTGGATGTGGACCATCACGGTGCCAGGACTCTGAGTTTGCTTCCCCCTCCTGGCACCAGGCACCGAGCAGTAAACAAGTCTATGAAGAGAGACTGCTTCCCCACTATTGTTTGTAATATCCCACATGGGAATAGCAGCCAGAAGTGACAGCAAAGCCTCCCAGGAGAATTGCCAGATTTGCCAGAGCTAAAATATACCTGATAGTTTATATACTGAACCATTTTGCTACTATGTGTATCCATTTACAGACCCAGAGAACTGTGGGCTGTTCAGATCTTCCTCAGTATCCTTCAGACTATAATCCCTTAACAGCCCTACCTTCGCCTTCCTTTTTGCTCCACACCTATCAAGGGTCTACTTCCTAGGGACCCCGCCAATCACGACTAGTGACCCCCAGTCTTTCTAACATCTGCCAGCATTCTGTTGGGCCTAACCCTCTACCCTGAAATCTGCAGGCTTATCGGCATGTTTCAATGCCAAGAAAAGAATATGCATTTTCTTGCCTTAGTCCCAGCTTCTCTTCTGGATTCTTTTGGCTTGTTGCCAACTCATCTCTCATCTTACTCCTGTGCCCCATGTCTCCTCCTGGGTGGACTGACCACTGGAGCCTATACCCAGAACTGGCTCCGTCAGATGTACCTCAAATATCTTTTATTCAAGCAGCCAATAAATAGTTATTGAGTGCTGCTAGCACTTTGCTAAGTGGTGTTTGTCTTGGTCTTCATGGGCTGCCATAACAAAATACCACAGACTGGGTAGCCTAACCAGCATAAATTTATTTTCTTACAGTTCTGGAGGCTAGGAAGCATGGTTATATTCTGGTGAGGGTCCTCCTACTAACTCACAAACTGCTTTATTACTGTGCACTCACATGGCAGAGAGAGATCCCTCTCACTCTTCCTCTTCTTATAAATCTATCAATCCTATTGGATTAGGATCCTTCCCTATTAATTTAACTTTACTTACATCCTAAAAGCTCTACCTCCAAACACAGTCACACTGAGAGTTGGAGGCTTCATGTATTGATGTTGGGATGGGAAACAATTCAGTCCATAGGATACACAAGGATAAGCAAAATAGATATGGTCGCCATCCTCCTGGGCACCTTAACCTTGGTCAAGGAGTTTAACCTCTTTGTGCTGCCATTTTCTCATCTATAAAATAGAGGTAGGAAATAATCATTCCAATCTTGCCAGGCCATTATGAAGATCAAATGAGCTCATGTATCTAAAGCCCCTGGTGGAAGGCTCAGCACCAGAAAGCATCTAATACATATCAGTTGTTATTGTCATTGTTATTATGACTTTTTGTTATGTATAAAGACAGGCATTTATTAAATAATCACAAAAGCAAGTGTAAAATTTCACATAGTTCAGTGAAAGACAGATACACTGTGTCCAGAAGAGTCTGACAGGAGAATGTATCCTCGATAAGGAGTTCAGGAAGAGTCCCCAAAAAGTGATCCTTGAGCTAAGATCCAAAGGAAGGTTAAAAAGTGATAGTCAGGGAAGGGAGTGGAATGGTTTCTAGGCAGAGGAAATAGAACATGCAAAGTCCCTAAGGCAGGAAATTACGTGAGGTATTCCAAGAATGCCAAGAAGGACCACAGCATTCACACAGCAGAGTTAAGTCAGGGAGGCAGAGCCTTGTAGAGTGTTTTAAGGAGAGTTCTTTATCCTAATAATGCTGGAAAACACTATGAGATGTAACAGTCAGATCTGGCACGATTAGATTGGCATGTTTCAGAAAGTAGATTTTCCCATGTGGCCCTACTGGGCAGATATAGGACCTGCACATACAGTGGTCTTCCATTTGTTCCCTGGTTCAAACTGCTCACCACAGCTTCAGGTAACAGCCTATCCCCAAAACTGCTTGTTTTGGAAGAATAACATGGTCTGAATTAATGACAAGTTTGTCTTGTCTCTACAAAAAACACACACAGCATATACTGCAGTTAAAAAAAAAATACATATGGCACTTATCTGCAATTCTGATGCATAAGATTTGGAAGGTAACAACACTGCCCACTGTAATAACACATAGTGAGCCCTCAAAAGCTGCTTGATTAAACAACTTTTGGTTAAGTACCTAAAAGACTCAATAAACTCCTTTACTGAACAACACCCCGCTTTGAAGAGACTATGAGTAGCTCTAGTTAGGCCCATATCCCAGCCAATCTTATAGCTTATGGGGCCTTGACAACAAACACAACCCAACACATGGCTCAAGGACCTTCAAGAAAGGAGCTACTCACAGAGAGGTGTGGGCAAGCTAAAGGAGCCTAGAAGTATTATTGTGGAACACAGAGAGCAGCAATTCTGGGGAGACGTTGAAACCTACCCTGCTTTCAGGATTTCAACATCCTGTAGTAACACTGGCTTTGACCTGATTTTCTTGTTCTCCTCTTCAATTTTTTTTCTCCCCACCAAGTGGTAAAATTTGGATGTCTCTTCATAAGGGAAAGTTTCTGATTCTATGTCCTATATCCTTCCACACTCCAGTGTTGCCACTCAGATCTCAGTCCTTCAAACTAAGACTAAACTTATTTCAACTATGCCTTCTTGGAGACTCTGAAAAAAAGTCCATTCTATCTCAAGTGCTTAGTTCTCACAAATCAAAATCAACTTGACTTTCAGGTTATAGAACCAGCCAAGGACTCTCAAAATTCTTAAAAGTAGAAGACAACAATGATGTCTTTGTTATATGCTATATCTTCCTCTAAGGCAAAGACTGCTATGGATTTAAATGGGAAGAGAGAGAGAGGAAAGTCAACTGGAAACATCTAAGGATTTCTAAAGTATAAATACATTAATTTAAAAAATACTATCCTGCTACCTTTTGAAGGCTGAGGGGTGACACTCAAGTGAAATACAAGCAGCTCTACCCTGGCCTCCCTTCTGGTAAGCATGCTAGACTTCATTAAGAAGTACTGTGCAACACGTTATGCGTTATGAGTAGCAGCTTAATTACTATCCCCATCTAGTTATGCTTCCTAAATGGGAATGTCAACTATCACTGTGGCTGAGTTAGGATGATCTTGGAACTTTCAGAGATAGCTGAGGCCTCCAGTATGTTTGGATTTTACACCACTTCTTTAATTAATAGTAACATTTTCCTGGTAGGCTGAGAGTATGTGATGCAGGTGGCCTTGGTGTTAGCCAAAGAAATTAAAGGTAAAGGAAGCAGTCTCCTTGGTTATCCTTCACTCTTTCACATGGGACAGGAGAGATGTCTTCTGGACTCCATTCTTTCATGAAAGGAAATGAGTCCTCTTCACTAGATAAATGAAACAAAGAAAGACTGAACTGCTCACCCCTACCCACTCCAACGCCCACTCTTGGCTGAGGAGAACAGAGTCTTGTCATTTTAGTTGGAGATGGTAAACCTTGGAGACAAACAATGAAGCGTCTTGGGCCGTGGCCAAGTTGCTTAGCTGGCCATGAGGTAATTTCAGCAGTTCACAGTTCACAAAAGCCCCATACTTGTCTCTGTCCCACAAGGTTGTTACATCAGAAAGAAGGAATAATTTCTCATTGACTAATTAGCTCTCGTGACCCCTCTCTCAGAAATAGATGTCTAATTATTATTGGCTCAGCTGCTTTATCTTTCTTGGTGGGATAAAGTTTAATAACTTTGGGAATTAAAACCATAATAGGCTCTCCCTTTAATGTCTGTAGGGCTTTTATATGTGGAAACACTTACAAGTATTTTATTTTGCTTAATGACCAATTCATTATACTCATATACCTAATAAAGGACACTTTGAAAGTCTATTTTTCTTGAGCATTTAGTCATTGATTATATTTGATTAATTCACTTCACCTATATCATTTAAATGGCAGTTATAAACTTATTATGATTCTTTTGAAAGGTTTCAATACCTTTAAGACAAACAAAACAAACAAAAGTAAAATGATTTTAAAACTATTTCAGTTTTTTTCACCAGAAAATGACTTTATAAATTCTAACATAAATTTAACTTTTATTAAGTCTTTATCTTTTTTAGGTTTCAACTACGGATTCCTAGAGTTTCAATAATTCTACCAGACACCATTTTAAAATTTTATTTTCTTTACTTACAGATTTATTTATTTTCATTTTACTGAGATAGAAATTGACATTGAAATTATATATATTTCAAGTTTATGATATGAGGATTTGATAAATGTATATATTGTAAAATGATTTCTACAATCAAGTTATTTAACAGTATCCACATAGTATTATTAACTACATTCGCCATGCTATATGTTAGATCCTCAGAACATATTCATCTTATAAATGAAAGTGAGTACCCTTTGACCAACTTCTTTCCATCTGCCCCAACTCAAGATCCTGGAGACTACCATTCTATTATCTGCTTCTATGATTTTGACTTCTTTTCATAGATTCCATACATAAGTAATACTACACTGTGCAGTGATATTATGCATTACTTACCTTTTTCTGTCTGGCTTATTTCACTTAACATAGTGGCCTCCAGTTTCACTCAAATTATCATAAAGAAAGGACTTCCATCTTAAGGCTGAAATTCTCTCTCTCTCTCTCTCCATATATATACATATATGTATATATATATTGCATTTTCTTTATCCTTCTATCTGTCAGTGGACACTTAGTTTGTTTCTTATGTCTTGACTACTGTGAATATTGTGAATAATGCTGCAATGAGCATAGAGTATAGATATATTTTCAAGATACTAGTTTCATTTCCTTCAGATGTATACCCCTCAGGGGGATTACTGGATTATATGTTAAAGTCATTTAACTTTTGAATAATTACCATACTCTTTTCCCTAACGACTGTTCTAGTTTGCATTCCCACCAACAATGTATAAGGGTTCCCTTTTCTCCACATTCTCACCAACATATTTTACCTCCTGCTGTTTTGAAAATAGATATTTTAACACTTGGGAAATAAAATTTCATTGTGGCCAGGCACTATTTTTTAAATTACCTAGAGTTTTAGTAATTTTTCTAGACTCAGAAGAATATGAATTCCATCTCAGAAAAGTCCAGAAAGCAGATGCTAGGTGGAAGAGCTGTAGAATTTTGAACAGAACATAGGACACAAATTGACAATCCTCTGATCACTAGGCTAAGTATATTTTTACTACAAAGTTTCATTTATTGAATTATGAGACACTTATGTTCATGTCTTGCATTCCTCAAGCTAGGCACCCTTTCCAAAAATGAGTGTATTACGATTCTCAGTTAAAATATAAAATATGTAGAGATTGAGTTTATATAGATGTATAGAAAGAGACTTTTTATAAGGGACTGGTTTATATAATTATGGAGGCTAAAAAGTGCCACAATGTACCACCTACAAGCCAAAGAATCAGGAAATCCTGTAATATACTTCCAATCCAAGTCCAAAGGCCCAAGAACTGAGGACAGAGAGTGTAAGTCCGAGGCCAAGTTTGAAGCCCAGGAACAAGGCTCACTGATGTTTGGTACAGAGTAAAATGGGTAGTTCACTGCTTTTTTTCCCTATTTGAACTCTCAACAGATTAGATGACACCCATCCACATCAGAAAGAGCAGTCTTCTTTACTCAGACTAATAATTTGAATGTCAATCCCTACCAAAAGCACTCTCACAGAAGTACCTGAAAATGGTGCTTTACCAGCTCTCTGAGTATGCTTTAGTTCAGTCAAGTTGACACATAAAATTCACTGTAACACTGAGTTTCTACAAATTTTAATACCATTTCCATTGTCTGAAGGATTGACCTAGTTTGTTGATAGTATTAAAACTATGTGTATTGCAACCTCTTTGGAAAACTAGTTGAGATTTCTTAAAAAGGTAAACCTATACTACATTTTGGCAGGAGAGTGCTGAGGATTGAACGCAGGGCCTTGTACTTACTGGGAAAGCGCTCTACCACTTGAGCTAAATCTCCAACCCCCATACTACCTTTTGAACCAGTAATACCATTCCTAAATGCAAGGCAAAAAAAAAAAAAATTTTTGATTAAAAAAAATGTATGCAATAATATCCACAGCAGTTTTATTTGCAATAACCAAAAATCTGAAACAAACTCTAACCCTAAGTCAATCAAAAGGAAAATGGAATAACAAATTCTAGTATATTTATATAATAAAATATTCTGCAGGAATGGAAATAATAAGCTGCTATATTGCACCAATGTGGATTAATTTTAAAAATATTATATAGAATGAAAAAAGCCAGACACAAGAGTATGTACTATGCTATTACATTATATAAAAGTCAAAAGCAGACAAAATTTATGTATGCTGAGAATAATCAAAACAGCTGTTTCCTATGTAGAGTACAAATATACTAGAAGGAGACATGAGGGAATTTAACTGTCTAGGGTAATGGAAATATTCTGTATTCTGACTGTTGTGTTGGTTTCACGGTTAAATTTCTCAAAACTCAATATATTATGGACTCGAGGGAATAAAATCCCAGAGGGAAGGGTAGCTTAGAAAGGTAATCCCAACATTTTGGATTACTTGCCCTTTTGGAGCACTTGCTAGTTCAAAAAACTAAAGCAGAAAATCTGAGACCCAGAGTTTGAGAGTAGTTTAAGTTGGGGTAGTTGAGTGGGGCACAAATAGGGTACAACCTAAGAGGGGAGAGAAATTTGAATTCAGGGCCCACTGAAATGAATCAGGCCATCAAACACTGAAGCCAAAGTTCAAATAAAAGCAATCTCTAATTAGATTAAAATTCTTCCCTAGTCCAGCAACCTGACAAAAGCAAGTGCAAATCCTCTCTGAGTGAAAGTCCACAGACTTAAACTATTGCAAAACTGCTGGCTTTCCACTGAATAGCCAGACACACTAAATTAGAACTAGCCAAAGGTCAAAAGAAAATAAGCACAAAAATTTTTTCTGACTACAGGAGATACAGGTATCTAAATTACAAGACATAATCTTTATGATAAAGGGGACTACTCAAATAGAACGGAAAATTTCACTAGAAAACTGGAGACTATAAAGAAAGAATCAAATGGAAAAGGGGCTGATACACGCTGCACATTAAATGCTCAATAGATAAATTTAAGTCATTAATTTTATTAGTGTTTTATCAAAATTTAAAAGTACTAAAATTGTTATGCTCAGCTTTTTGCAATACTGGGACTCAAACCCAGGGCCTCACACATGTTTGCCAAGTGCTACATCCCCAGCCCAGTTTTCCTTTTTCTCTTTCGTTTTCTTTTCAATTTTTTTATTTTTTACTTTGAGACAGGGTCTCACTAAGTTGTCCAGGTGGCCCGGAACTTGCAGTCCTCCTGCCTCAATCTCCTGAGTAGCAGGGATTAGAGGTGTGCACCACCATGCCCGCCTAGAAGTTTCTTTATCTGAGACATTCACAAGAGTAGTTAGTCCTTTTCAGTCTGCTTGACCAATTTAAAATTTTATTATACACTGTTGGATTCTCTTCTTAAATAGTTAATGTTTATGTCTGCTGTGTTAATCAACTAGTGGGTTTTTCTGCTGGGTTAACATATGCAGCCATTAATACCAATGAGTCTTTCCTGTTTGGAGAATCATCATTACTTTTTTCATTACTTTTTGTCTTACTGACAAGCTTTGTTCATTTTTTTTTCTTCTTTACACAAATAAAAGCAATGTGCATCTATAAATACTGTGCAAAATAAATACTGTTTAACAAATAAAAGCAATGTGCATCTATAAATACTGTGCAAAATAAATACTGTTTAACTGGTTATAGAAAATATCCATATATATGCATGCCTTGCTATTTGTTAAAATTAACAGAATTAGATACACATTTATAGTCATCTTTTTTGTCTTATACTTTCCTTTTTGTATACTTTAGATTAACTTTATTTTTGAACTATCATCATATACCATGAATTTCCACAAATCCAACTAGTTTAAACTGGCCAGTATTACTATTATTATTATTATTATTATTATTAACATTATCACCGATAATTTTTGCCCCCACAAAACACATATTTTTGTACTTTATTTAGTGTTCTTAGAAACATTCGTCTTTCTTTGTAACCACAGAATGCTCAAGTATTATCCTTTGTAGTATATATGCACAATGGAATATTATTCAGTCATAAAAAGAATGAAATTCTATCATTTGCAGCAATGTGAATGGAACTTGAGGAAACTGTTGAGTGAAATGTCACGTACAGAAAAGCAATACCACATGTTCTGACTTACATGTGGAAGCTAAAAAGTGGATTTCATACAAGTAGAGTATAAAATACTGACTGCCAAACTATGGGAAGGGTACAGAAGAGGGGAGATAGAAAAAGGGTAGTTAACAGGTACAGGGGTACAACTGGATAGGAGGAGTCTAATGTTAGCACAGTAGGACCATGCTTGGCAATTAACTGAATATCTCAAAATAGCAGGGAGAAAGGATTTGGAATGTTCCTAACACAAAGAAATGCTAAGTGTCTGAAGTGATACGTATGTCAGTTACATTGATCCAACTATTACACATTATATACATGTGGTTAAATATCACACTGTACCCCAGAAATAGGTAAAATTGTTCTCTGCCAATTAAAAATAAATAAATACATTTTTCAAAAGATATCCTTATTTTCTTTTAGTCTGAGACAGTGGTTTTCTGCTAAACACAATTTGCCCCCCAGGAGACATGTGGCAATACCTGGAGACATGTTTGCTTGTCACAGACAAGCAGGGCAAGTTGTAAGTGTGGGAGCAGGGTTGGTACTGGCATTGAGTGGATAGAAGTCAGGTTTGCTGCTGGGCATCCTGCACTGTCAATTGACATTAGACCTCAAAAATCAATAGTACTGAGTTTGAAAAGCCCTGATCTAAGACATGAAATCAAATAACTTCTAATGAATTCTGGTTCTTTTTTAAATTATAAGAGTTTTAGAGACCAAAATTTGAAAGTTACAGCTGTACAAGGGAGTTATTGATGACTGAGAATGCTATTGTCACTGTTACCAAACTGATAAATAGTTTTAAAGGTTGAGTTCAAGTTTGAAATGTGCAGTGTATCTCATCATATCGTTGTACACCACCTTTCCTACATATAGTTTTCCCAATCACCAGCACATTCTCCTGTGCTGACTAAGGCATTCTGGTGATCAGCTCAAGAGAGATCTGTCCAAGGTGGGTTTCTCACAACACTTCTTAGAGTTCATACAACATTTGCTGTCCTTTCCTTATCTTTCAAGGAAAAATAATTACAAAGTCAACATTAAGAAAATTCTTTTTATTGCTAATTATCCATGGATAAATACTGCCAGATCTTGGTTGGCAGTTTCTTAGATATAAAAGTAGTTATAAAATTTTGTTTTATTTTTCGTAAAACAAAAAATAGTAGTAGCTTTGATCTTTAGAGCAAATAATGGAATATTAGGTATTGATCCAGAAGAACATCAAAGCAAAGCAAAATCCTCTCTCAGATAGATTCATGTTTTCAATTTTGGACATTTCTACAAGAAAATGACAGATATTTACAAATTTCTACCACGAAGACTTCAATTTTGAAATCTTAAAATGTGGCATTTCTCTGTCTTCTGAAAGACAGATTCTAACGGGAAAATAAGGGGACCTTGAAAACTCATTTGTGGTGCATTAAGCTTTTAAGCCAATCCAGTATACTTACATTTTAACCCTAAGTAAGTTTGTCTGCCCTCCTCAATATGTGTGTGTGCGCGCACACACACACACACACACACACGTTCTTTCCCAGTCTTTAAAGCTTTAGAATCAAGCATCCTTTACAACCTGCATATGTTTTAGTCTACCTCAATGTAAAGAAGAGACAAATAATCCAGTTATATCCTAATTCATTATTGAAAATTTGTTTACTTGATAATCAAGTCACAACTATAGTCTGGAGCTCTTCCCTGAAAAGATGAGTGAGACAGTTTCAGTGAGCACTGATACTGTTCCTTTGGACAGTAGGTTGCAATGTGACTTGACTTCTCTCAAGTTTTCATTTTTTTCATTAGAAAACTGAAACAAATCTTTATCAGTTGCATCTTCAGCATTTGAGAGGCAGAAAATCATAGCTGCGGATGAAAATTATAAAGTAACCTAAAGTAGATAAACATGACATTTGGTATTTACCTACAACTTCAGGACCAAGATGACTTTTGCACAGTATAGGCACTGAATTATAAAAAAAAATATTAAAGACAGGAAACAAACTCAAGCTACTATTTGCCAGATACATATCATGTCAGTGTGTACTCAGTAATGGTTGTTTACAGAGAAAGCAAATCTCCATTCAGTGTGTATTAGATATTCAAGAACTGAAATGAGAGAAACAGACATTTAAAAGGTCATCAACTCCAAACACAGGAGAGTAATACCAACATTTATTAAATAATTTTGTGCCATGGAGGATGATGTCAAACTGTTAGATAGATAGATGATAGGTAAGTGGGTAGATAGGCAATCTCATCCTTACAGCTGTTCAAGGAAAATTTCAATACCCAGATTTTAAAGCTGAGACTGAGGCTGAGAGAGTTGTAGTGACTTGATTTAGAGCTTGAATTCAATTCAAATTTATAGCAGTCAGGATCTAAAATAATGATCCTTTTACTATGTTAGAAATTCCAGAACAGAATTGTATATATGAGAAAATGGGGGAAAAACTATATTCTGGAAAAGAAATGTACATACTAAAATAAATTTAAACAAGTGAAAGAGGCATAATAGGAAGTTATGCTAATAAGAGAATGCTTCCAATGGACATGAGATTGCAAGTGCCTCCTTCCATTATTTACATAATCAGATTTGAGATATTAGACTTAATATGAATAGAAAGTAAAATAATAGGTTTTATATGGAATTAATGATAGACTTTAGGTTGTAGAGATAATTGTGTAATTTACACTAGTTAATAATTTTAATTGAATAGATTCTAGAAAAATCTCTGGAAAACCAAATATAATAGTAGTATTTATGGAAAAGAAAAAAAATCACTTTTAGTTTTAGATTTTAGTCACTGGTAGCATATACAGGCCAACATTTCCCACACTGTATTCCATGGACCATTTCTTTTAAAAAGAAAATAGGATTCCAGGATGGAAATCATTTAGATAAATACTGATTTAGTGTTATGGTTTATAGCTGGGTGTTCTCCTGAAGCTGCATGCACTCATAGGTGAAGTTTGGGAGTGACTGGATTAGTCCACTGATGAGTTTATAGCTAAGTGTGCTGTTGGGAAGGGAAGCCTGGTCAGAGGAGGTGGGTCACTGAGGGCATGGCCTGAGTATACCTCCTCCTGCCTGCCTCCCTTGATCTCTCTCTCTCTTACTCCACTTCCTGCCACCATCCCATAAAGGCACTTTTCCTCTCCCATGCTACTCTGCCTTGGAGCCAGCTGACTATGGACTGAAACCTCTACAAATTGTGAGCCAAAATAAACTCCTCTTTTAAACTGTGGTTGTTAAGTATTCTGCCCCAATGGGAATGTCTTATATGTAAGTAAACGTAAAGTTCCAAAAACACAAAGTGTGTTGGGATGCCCAAATTCCTTGTCTATGGGATGCTGATTTCATAGATCACATGGCAGGGCATGTATCCCATAAGTAGAGTTTGGGAAATAATTTTCTATGCAATTGATGGCAAAATAACAATTGACAGGAGTTAAGAATACACATATTTAGAACACTACATCATTCAACAACTTTCCCAAGTTGTTGTATCTTATTTTATTCTTTCAACTTTGGACCTGAGCAAACTTGAGTAGTCCACAAAGGCCATTAACATGAAATTCTCATTTTCTTCAGTCTCCTACCCTAACTTCTTTAACCTTCATTAAAATTATAAAAGTATCTACACTAAGGTCAATTGACCTCATAATTACATATGGTTTTATGTTTCCTTTTCCTCTCAAATTAAAACAAGAGGCCCATTCCTTCTACCTGATTTCATTTTAACAACTTACTATTGACCTTTGGGGAAATATGAGGAAGTCATGGGGAAAGGAGTTTGAAGCTCAGTTGGTGTAAGTATAGATTTAAATCTTTTAATATTGATAGATTTGAGGCATGTTTTATGCACTTGATTTTAGTTAATGGGCTGCTCTGAAAGAGTCCAATAAATGATTTGGGATAACTTTTAAAGTAGGCAGATATAACAGTTCTAAAGAAATGCATGAGAAGATACAAAGAGATAGAATTTTACTTTCAAACCTTCATACTTTCATAATAACCTTGAAGACATTCTTTTTCTTCTGTTAAGAGTTTGAATAATATATTAGCTTTCCCATCACTGGGACAAAATATAGTGGTACCTAGCTTCATGAATGCTTTCAGTTGCAAACAATTTAGTCCAAAAACAGAAGCATTTGGCAAAATTTTGTTTTTGTTTGTAAACTCTGCATCAGATGACAAATATGACCACGGCCATCTTTTCCACATAAACATAAATGTGGCCATCTTTTTAAAAATTATAGAACAAACTAAATTCATGAACCAAGATACTACTGTACCCAACCCTACAATTTAAAGGAGTAGAGATTTATTTTGGCTCACAGTTTCAGTAGGTTCAGTTCATGGGAAGCTGGCTCCAAGGCAGAAGCAGCATGATAGAACCAAATGGTAGAGGAAAACTGTTCACCACATGGTGGTCAGGGAAAAAGAGAGAGGCAGAGCTGGGAACCGGAATATATTCTCCCAGGTGGCTCACATCTTCCATACAAGCCCCACACCTGAATAGCACAGTCAGCTATGGATTCATCGGTGGATTGATCTGCTGATGAGTGAACATCCCTATAATTCAATCACCTTCCAGAAACCCTACCTCTTAATACGTGAGACTTTGAGAGACACTTTAGATCTAAACTATAACGTTCCACAATTGGCCCCCAAAAGGCTCATATCCACCTCATTATACAAAATGCATTTAGTCCATTTCTAAGAGTCACCAAAGTATTAACAGTTCTGGCATTACTGAAAAGTCTAACTCTAAAGTCTCCTCTGAGATTCAAGGCAAACACCTAGCTATAAGCTCCTATAAAAATCAAAAAGAAAATTAACTATTTCCAACATTAATGGCACAGGCTAAACTTGCCCATTCCAAAAGGGAGGAATAGAAGGGTACAAAAGGAATTGGACCAAGTAAGACTGAAACCCAGCAAAACAAACATTAAGTCCTATAACTTCATGTCCAGCACCCAGAACAGATTGTAGCCAGATGTGAATTCCAATGAGTTTGAGCAACCCCACTCCTATGGCCTTGCTGGTCATAGCCCACATGGCCTCACTCTTGGGCTGCCTTCACTCACTGACTGCAGATTTCTACAGCAGACATCCCATGTTCCTGTCATCTCCAACTCCTTGGGGTCTCTACTGGCTTTGCTCTTACAATAGTGGGCATCACCCTCTCAGAGACAGATTGCCTGGCCTTCATTTGAAATCTGAGTGGAAGATCTCCATGACTCCACAACACTTGCATTCTCCCTGTTTGAAAACACAGCACATGTGAATGATGCAAAGGTCTGTCACCAGCTTGAGCAGAGTCTTGGCCTCCTTGGGCCACACCTGCAGAAGCCTCTGAATGCCTGGATAGTTAAACTTGGAGAAACACTTCCTTAGGTAGCCCTAAATGAGAAGGCCACACTAGAGCTTTCTTCTCAAAACAAAATTTTTCAAAGGACTTTACCCTTCTACACCCTTAAACCTGTGATGGGTGGAGTCTGATCATTTCCTGAGATGCCCTGAAGGCATCTTTATGACTGGCCTAATGGAAAGTACTTGGCTTCTTTTTATTGCTAATCTTTTCAGCAATCATGCTTTCCTTGGCCTCAGATTACAGGTACTTCCTTTCTGCCTAATTTGCAAGTTTTTCAAATCATTCAACTTTGCTTATTGGTTCTGCTTCTCACTATAGAACTGAAAAAAAGCAGCCAGAAATACCCATACCATGACCTGAACATTGGGCTACCTTGAAATTTCTTCTACCAGAGCAATTAATTTGCCACCTTTAAATTTTGCCTCACACAAACTCTTAGTACATGCAAAAGACACAAACACATTTTTTGCCATAATGAAAAGAAAGTCCCACCTCTGAATATTTGAGAATTTGGAGGTACATTTTAGATTTAAACAATAACAGATAATTCTCAGAGCACAAATGGGAATTGTTTTCTGTATTACATAAGTAAGATAATGAGTACAACTTCAGAGTAGAAGTGTCTATATAACTGGGAGGTAAGTTATGCAGTATCAGAAAAAAAAAACTCTCTTCCTGGAAAATTTTTCAAGGTAGTCTATCATTGTGAATCCAATTGCAGAAAAGAAAATAAAAGAGTGAAGGGACTAACATTGATTAAGAACCTACTATGTACTAGATACATTATGCCAATTGCTTTCCTAAAATTTCAATTCATATCCCAACCCTGTAATATAACTATTAGTCAACTTATTTTAGGCAAAGCTGAGGTGACAGAGCTAGCATTTGCCCTTAGCTTACTTAATTCTAGAGCACACATTTTTCTGATATAAAATACTGTCTCCATAGGAAAGGTAGTCTTAAACTCACTTCTACTTTACTATTTATAGAAAGAGAAAGAGTTCATTGAGCAGTTCTACTTGCCTCTGGAGACATTATGGGATATAACCTGAGAAATAAAAAATGCTTGTTTTATAAAAGAAAAGAAAATGTCAAAATCATCAAAGGTACCTCAGCCAGCATGCCACCAAAAGTAGGGCCTAAAGTTAGGCAAGTTATTCAATAGACATGTAGTGTCTGTAGACATTGTGTATTCTGCAATGAAATTAACTAGTCCTTGCTCCCAAGGAACTTGCAGTATATTGGGAAGATATAGGCAAGTCTCCTTTTGCCAATAAACACCAATAGAGTCTAATTCACAGTAATGTAGAGTCAATGGGGTTTGATTATTTTTAAATAATTGATTGACACAGTAACAAGCACAAATCTAAGGTGTAAAGTGCAATAAAACTTTACATATGTTTATACAAATATAGCCACCTTGAATATAGTTGAAATATGGACAATTTCCAGCACTCCAGTAGCCACATTCATGCTCCTGCTATTCAACACAATTCCCAAAAGTAACTACTGGTTTTATCTTATTACCATAGATTACTTTTGCTTGTTTGAACTTCATATAATGGAATCAAACAATAAATGCTTTTTAAAATCTGGTTTAATTTTTCTCAACATTAAATTTACCCAAATTGTGTATAGCAGCAGTTTGTTCTTTCTCATTGTTGTGTACTATGTAAATGTCTCTCAATTTGTTTACTCATTATACTGTTGGTGGATATTTGAATTATTTCCTGTTTTGGATTATGATGAGTAATACTGAACCAAAGCATCTTATATTTGTCTTTTAATGAATATGAGAATTGGAATTTCTAAGTAATAGAATTTACACATGTTTAGCTTTAGTGTATTTCCAAATACTATTCCAAGAATATTGATACAAAGTCATTTGGCCAATGTGCAAGCCTACATGCAACAATTGTCTTACTTCCTTTTCAACATTTGGTATTGTTAACCTTTTTAATTTTACCCATGCCAATGAACATGTGGTAGTACCTCTTTGTGATTTAAATTAGCATTTCCCTAATAACCAATGATGTTAAGCATTTTTTCTTAACCTGTTGGCTGCTTGGATTTCATTTTTTGTGATCTGCCTGCTAAAGCCCTTGGAACAAGGCTGATGCAGTCTTGTAACAAGCCAACTCTATTTACAACTACACATTGCATAAGGTGTACTAAAAGTTACTTTCCTTCTCTCCAGTCCTTCTCCATCCTTAATTCCTCCCCATCCCAGGCCCTACCTCCTACACCCTCATATACTCTCCACCTATTGTGAAGAATTTATATTGGTTAGAGATGGAAAACCATATCTTAAGCTAAACAGGAAAACTCAATTCTATTTTAAACTGAAATAGATTATGACACTTTGGAAGTGTTCATCTCTGCCTGCTTGTTTTTTGCTTAATGCCCATTTCACATCTCTATTATAGCTCTGTGATTTATCATCCTGGATAAAAGAACCGAGTGTATCCTCTGTCTCCCAGCATGCTAGAAATATGGCATTACATACATTTAAAAAGCCTAAATCACTGTGAGCCCTGCAAAAAAATATCCCGAGTATTGATTTAAACATGTCTTTTTGCAACATGCCTCCCCTGCACACTCTGGTGAACGTGAAGTGACCCATAAATATTCTAGAAAGACTACTCATTTTCTCTTCTCCTGTCACCCCGAGCTGCGCAGACATTCTTCCCCTACCTACTCCCAAGATGTCAAATCATGAGGCAGGCTGGCAGAGGAAGGAAGTGCCTGCTGAACTCAACTGCTGCAGGTTGTATTCTGGCAGTGCAATTGGGTCCCCATTCACATGATTTCTAAAAATAATAATAAGCAATGCTTTTTCCTCAGCGCATCCTTCTCCCACAATGGAGAGTTCAAAGAGGTTCTGGCATTAATTATCTTGTTAATTCCACAACAGGCACGAACAAATTCACTACTGCAATTTCTGAGAAGGATTCGGGAACAGGTCATGTGGAAAAACAGGTTGTGAATGGCTTCATGAAATCTATCACTGAGCTTCAGAACATGAGATTTTGGAGCCAAAAGGGCCCATAAAGCAGCACCTACTATTTTCACAAGAAGCTCATGTTTGAAGAACTGCCTTAAGTCACACAGAGAAGACTTTGAGGGTACCACCATCATCCCATTGAGACTGAGTAACTACAGAAGACAAGACTCATGCTCTCTCTCAATCCAATACTCTTAAGAGATAAAACAACAAATCATCAGAAAAGGGCGCATGAGGAAGAAAAACTGAAATATTATCATCCTGAAGAATCCATGGTAGTTAAACCAAAGTCCAGCTCAAGATTTCCAAGCAATTTTTTCTTCTGGCAGATCAAGCAGGTAATAAGTAATGGTAAGAACCAGATCAGATTGATGCCAAAGTCCACACTCTGGACCACCACTCTCTACCAGAAGTAAATATTTGAAGTGCTCTATGATCCCCTAAAAATATACTGAGGAATTTTCTTTAAAAGATTTCACAAAACTGAACAAGTAGCTTAAGAAGTAGGTAGAGAAGAAAGCTGTATTCATTTCATACCCTTTTTAATATTTGCTATTTTCTAACCACTACGTGTATTATTTTGTTTTCTTTTTAAAAAAAATGGTAAGCATATTTTAAGCATTTACCTAAACTATAAAATGCCATTTAATTAAAGGGAAAAAACTAAATTTTTCTCCAGGCTCAAAATTTGTGCCTTCATCAGGGCATATTTTATCTTCTTAGGAACATATTCAGTGTCCCCTCACTCCATAACTTCTGACTACATTTTTTTATGTATCTTGTGGGTTTCTTACATGACAATTACAGCTGAAAATATGCTTGCTTCTGCCTACTCCCAGTTTATTATTTTTGTAAGTGTTCACTCCACATAGCATCTTTGTTAGGAAGAATTTGCATAGGCCTTTATAGACCTTGTTTACTCAAGAGACATTTATTGATCACATACTAGATGCCAAATATCTCCTGACCCTGTCAACCAGAGAGACAGAGATGTGAGCAAAATGTTACCACATAGTCAAGGGAATACATAATTAAGGCATCTGAGATACACTTTGAGGACACAAAATAAAGTCAAATAACACTGTAGAAAGAGGAAAACGTTCACAGAAGTGACAGTTGAGCTCTGTCTTGAAAAGTGAAATGGAATTTTCTGGAGTTAAAGAGGAAACAAGTCATCTTAAGCATATATTGTGGTTAAAAAAAAGTTTACCATGAAATAATTCATTAAATTCTTTTGATATTGTTTGTTGCTTGTGGTTTTGTACTTACAATTATTTTTTCATTGTGAAAGCTTTCCAATACCTAAGTTAAAGATACGTCTCATTTTCCAAGGTCCCCAGGTGGATTGTGGGAGTGTGGAAGTTGAAGGCATGCTCTAGGCGGCTCAGCCATAGCTCACCACACATGAAGGACACATTGTATTCAGGGAACATTCCACCAATCATTGTGGTGGAAAGGGCACCATGGATGTGATAAGATCCAGGTTTTTCTCAGAGAACAATGATGGGCATGTGGGGAACCTCAGAAAGATACCAAGGGAGGTGGGGATCCTCCCAAAAGTGATCCTTATTTCCACAACTTTCATCCTGGAGTCACTATCACAGCCTCCTGAAGCTGCAGGTGGCCTTGACAGGAACACCTCTCCTCAGGGGGAAAGTAATGAGAACAACATTATCCTGGCAAAGGAAGAACCGAGTCTTGCCCACTCTGGTAAGCAATCACTCGGGGGAGAAGGGCATCTTCAAACGATGGATGCTATCTCAAAAGAAGGAAGCCTCTCTTGTTCCAGACAGGACTGTTGTCAAGCTTTCTGCCTCGGCACCCTTGAAACGCTTGTCCCATGGGAACAATGGCATGTCTCTAATGGCTTGAAGAGGGGAGTACACACACCGTCCTGTGGTGAGACCAAGAGAACATCTGTACCGCCCACTAGTGCCCCCACCCCTTCCAGGAACGTATCACACAGGCAGCTCCAGGGCAGTTGCTACATTTAGGGCGCCTTTACCGCTCTGTTCAGGCTGCCATCTTGTCTCCTTCACCTGGAACCTGCAGGATCAGCACCCCAGTGTCATCAGACAGGCTTACATTCAAGAACCAAACTGAACTGGACCTGGTCCTGGCCTTTCCACTTATGATCTGTGGACCTGTGTAAATTATTGCATCCCTTTAGTTCTCACCTGTGAAATGAGGGCAAGAACACCATATAAATATAAAGACTGCAGAGCAACTGGCATAGTGCCTGCCATTTAGTTAGGTCCTCAAAGAAGCAGTAGTGTGGTACTGCTATAATTAAGTGAAATTCATAAACACTCTTTAAAGTCTCACAATAAGAATGGCAAAAATTTCCAAAGACCAACGATGCCTAACACTGGTGAAAATGAGAAGGAATCGAGTGCCCGTGTATCCTGGTGGAAGGGTGAATTGGTCCTACAGCCCCAGGAATATTGGCAAACAATCTACTTATGCTGAACTGTGTACTCCTTTTTGACCCACCAATTCTACTCATAGGTTTCATATAAACCCAACAGATTACATACTCATACATCCCCAAATCTAAGGATGGGTATAGCAGCATTTTTCATAATAATCAGAAACTAGAAATTAACCAAAGGCCATCAACACAGGCAGCTCCAGGGCAGGTGCTGCATTGCTCTGGTGTGCAATCACTCGGGGGATCTGCTCATTTCCTGGGTGAACCTCCTAGCTGACCTACCTCACATGTAATGTAATGCATATTCAGGCTATGACTGGATGGAATCCATCTTCTTGTCTTAGTCAAAATATCTGACACCTACGACTTAAAGGAAGATTAGTTTATTTTGGCTTATGGTTTCAGTTGATGGAAGACTGGCTCCAGAGCAGAAACAGGGTGGAGGAGCAGAGGGGCAGAGTAGAGGAAAATCTGCTCACATCATGGTAGCCAGGAAGTAAAGAGAGAAAGGAGGAGCCAGAAAAGGAAAGCCCTTCCAAGTCACAAGCCCAGTGACCCACCTGTTCCAACCAGACCCCACCTGCTGAGAGCAAGTCAGCTATATTAGCTCCCGTGATTCATCAATTGCAAAACCTCCACTTATGAGCAGGTGACGCCTTTGGGGGATACTCTTAAAATCATAACACTCTCCCTCTTCTTTTTAAAGTGATATAAATATGCTTCTCCCTTTGCCTTATGTTTTCTTCCATTCAATATCTTTTCCCAAAGCTTGAACCATGTCTATACATCCAGATCCCAATTTCTTCAGTGGATTACTCACTTCTGGCCTTGCTGGAGATAGACAAGACATGTTACAGACCATGTTCTTGGGAGCTTACAGACTAGTAGGAAAAACATAAAGAAAAAAATACCAGGAATACTTAAATACTCATTAAATTCATGATGAAGGTTGTGAAGAATGTAACAGAGAACTTGCCCTGATGGAATGAGGACTCAATAAATCCTTCTGAGAGAGAGCGGCATGTGAGTAAAGTCATGGGGAGAACTAAGTATAGGCACTGGACTGGAAGGCGATGGGGAAGTTGTTTTAGGCAGAAGGAACAGTGCATGCAGAGACACTGGGGATGAAAGGAGTTTCAAAGAGTGGTGAAACATGAAGCTGTTGAAAGAGACAGAAGAAAGATCCTACAAATAAAGAGTCTAGTTACCAACCTAAATGCAGTAAGAAGTATTTGGATTCATTTAGCAGGAAGATGCCATAAGGCTATTTCTATGCAATGCTCCAATTCCTGGCTTTCAAATCATTGAATATTCTAAGTGAAGAAGGAAGCCATCTTCGTTCATCCATGTATCCCAAGAGCAAAGAGTATTTTTTACAAATGAACAGCCTACCCCAAATGCCCTCAGTTACTAAAACCACCTTATCTTTTCACTACCAACTAGTGTACAAAGACTAAATCTGTCAGAAGTCCTGGTTCACAGCCACCATCGCATAATTCCGCTATTCACCTTGCAGTGGCTTGGTGCCCTCGAAGGAACACTATTTACAATGTTCCTTACTAAACAATTTACTAAAACAATGAGCACACCACCCCAAGCAGCTGGCCGATACCATGTCCCCGCAGAGGTTACATCACTGACATCCAAGGTGTGGAACTTTATTTGTCTTTGTATTTGTTTTTATTTATGAATATGTGACCTTAATTTATTCCAAAAATGCTTTACAGAGGCTTATAAAGTATTATGGTTTGTGTCTAGATGTTCCCCCAAAGCCTCATGTGGTAAGAGATAGCTGGATCTAGAGTGTGGGCTGCCCTGAGGGCAGGTAGCCTAGATAGATACAGGAAGAAGCTTAACTAGCTGCTTGTTTGCATTGCTGATTTGCATACATTCCTTGCATCTTACTGACTTTACTTTGCAGCCGGCTGGCCGCAGGTCTGCACGCTGCCCCGCCGCCTCGGACCCAGCGGACTATAGACTGAAACCTCTGCAGACTGTGAGCTAATAAACCTTTCTTCCCCTAACTTTGGGTGTCGGGTATTCTGTCCCAACAACGAGAGAAAGGTAACTAAAACATAAAGATAGAAAAAATAGAATGAGATAGCAGAATAGAAAGAGAATATAAATTCAAAGAAGAGGAAAATAAAAGGAAAAACAAGAGTAGGGCCATAGCAATGGTTGAAGAGTGAGATTGTTACAAAGGGCATGCTTAGAATTTTGTACACTCGGCTTTAAGCTTCTTAACAGCCAATATTGTTGTGATTTGAGGGGGATAATTCATCAGATTCTTCCTCAGAAGATCCAGAACCAACTGGGAAATGGAGCTAGGGCGAGAAATAAAATGCTGCTTCTCTTCTAGAGCTGAACTGGAGAACTAGCCCTGGGTCTGAGACCCAAAATAATCTTCTACATGAACTGTACTGATTTAGCACCTGAGCACAAGGAGCAGACCTGTGGATCAGTCCACCCACCACCTGCATGAGGCAAAGATGGGAAATAAGAGCACCACTGTCCTCCTCAGGGAGGGTGATCCCAAGGGAAGACTGAGAAGTCAGATACACCCACAGTGGACACTGTGCCACTTCACCAGTTAAGTTTCGCCCACCCTAAAATTTGCTTAAAAAGGCAGAGAGGAAGACAGAATGAACCACATTTATACCTTTCTATATTGTTCAAGCACATAGCTCTTGGCTGGTTTAACCTAAACAAGCACATATTTTTCAGTGCTTCTCAAATATTTATGTACACCAAAATTACCCAAAGCTCATACTGATATGCTGATCCCACGCCACAGGTCTAGTGTAGGGGTTGTGAGTTTGTACTTCAATAACCACCCAGGTGATGTTAACTGTATTTGGCAATACACCACACTGAGGAGAAATGAAAGGTCAAGGATCTAGAGCAGAGGTCCTTATATGGGTCCACGCAGAACACTTGCATTCAGGGCATCTGCCAACTTGAATGAAAAAATATACATCTTTAGTTAGTTTACTAAATTCTAACTGAATTTTGCCATTTCGTTCTGTTGTGAATGTAGACAACACACCACAGTAGTATGAACCTGTGATTGTCACCAATAGAAATATCAAATCTTTTCCTGTCATTTTATAGTTGTTGCAGATACCTATCTCCAAATATCACTTCCTGATATCTTTATGATATCTTCAAACCACACTCACAACTGTTTGGAAATTCCAGTAGCAATTAGACCCACTGCCAGCTCTTAGTATTAAATGTGTTAATAAAGAAGCATATACATTATGATCTCACAAATTAGAAAATTAGGATATTTAAAATATTTTATAGCTGTGCTTCATTGTAATTGTATTTCATTATAATTGGTTTGAAAGCTATATTTCACTATAATTGATTAATCTTATCATTTTATTTTGCGCGTGTATGCACTTAAAAGTATTATTGTAAAGAAGAGTTACTAGACAGCCCCAGGGACTCCAGAGATCACAGCACGTAAGAGGTTAAGAGCCCCGGATGTGGGAGGGAAGGGCTTCCAGAAGTGGTCATCAGCTGGCAATAGCGTTGCCTGTGGCCACATTTCAGAGCTGGTCCCTCTGAGTCTGGGTCCTCCTTCTTTCTGGGTGTGAGACCTTGGGCAAGGCCTTTCCCTCCCACAACTCCATACCTTGGTAGCATGCATTTCAAATGGGTGGTGAGAGGATTTAATGAACTAGTGTTTTAAGGTACACAAAACAGTGCCTGGCTCAGAGAAAAGACTTTATAATGCAGAATATGAGCATGAGACTCAGCAACTCCACTGTTCAAGCTTCTATTCAGCACCCACCTGGGAGAAAAGAATAAATATTGCAAAATCTTGTTCTCTAGAAGTCCACTAGTTCCACAGGAGAGATGACAAGCACGCAAGTGGAAAACAATGAGCTGAAACTCTGAACATGGGTAGGCACTGCAGGAACCCAGAGGAAAGAACTCCTGGCTGGGTGGGGGAAGACGAGAGCAAAGCTTTGCAAAACATTCATCAAATACCTCTCCACACTGTTCTGACATAAGCAAATGCATCCCATTTCCTCCTGGCTGTGGTTTCTGCTGATTTCTTGCTTAAATTCCCTGAAAAGCTCAGCATGCCTTTTAAAAGTGCAATGCCCAGGCTCCTTATTAGCATTTTTCTCTTTTGTTTGAGCTGGCTTTCCACAATACCATAATCACCTGGCAGGTTTATGCCTCATGCCAACACCTTGCAGGGTAAAAAGGAATACTGTTCTCCCCACAACCCAGGGGATGGCTTGTGGACATGGAGCACTGCCCACTCTTGCTGGGGCAGAGATGCCCTCCAGACTGCAGAGTACAGTCAGAAAGTGATTCCCACAGGAAAACAGACCACAGCCAAACTTGAAGACCACTATTTCCTCACGCCTCTAGTACCAGCTGTTTGGGGGATTCCTTAAAGCTTTTGTTCAGTGATTAGTACTAATAACAAGTACAGCGCCCCCTCACTGGGAGGCACTACGTGCCAATCACTACACACAATGAGTCCCCTTGGTATTAGACAGCTCAGGTTACCATACAAAACACCTCAGATGCTTGGCTTTAACAAGAGCAATGTACCTTCTCACAGTTCTGGAAGCCAGAAGTGGAAGATGAAGATGAGGGGGCTTTGATTTCTCCTGATGCCCCTCTCCTTGGCTTTGGAGTACTGTCTTCTCCCTGAGTCTTCACATCGCCTTTTCTCTGTGCAAGTCTGTATCCTGATCTCTTATTTTAAGGACACCAGTCACACTGGATAGGATTCATCCCCAATGATCTTGTTTCAATTCAGTTCCCTCTTTCAAGACTGTAACATCATATACATTGTAATGGTGTTTAGAGTCTCAACATATGAATTTGACATGTGATAAAATTCAACTCTTAACATCATTAAAGCCAAAGAGAGCTCTCATATTTGAAGATCCCATGACTCTGAAAGATTGGGAAATGTGCCTAAGCTCATACCATGAAGGAGGTGTGCGCCCAGGATACTTTGAGTCCATATCCTGTGCTCTGCCCACTTCACCACTTTTTTCTGGCTTGGTCTGGACTCACCTGGAGGCCTTGACAATCCCCTAGTCTTCACTCTGGACTATCTGAGTCAGAGCCCCAGAGAGGGAGTTTGAGATTCTGCATTTTTACAAACTTCCTGGATGCTCCATGATATAAGTAAGAATCTCTTCTGCCACTCCCTCCTGTGTCCCAGTCCTTTCAATACCTGCTCTTAGGGATGCGGGAAGACCATGAGCACTCTCTGTTTTGAGGGTGCATCATTTCCCTAGAGAAGTTCATGAGTAGGATGTGAGGCTGACTTTCCTAAGTCCCACCTCACCATTCCCTTCCTGTGCCCTCCTCTTCCTCCATCACAGCAGCCTCCATGACCTGGTCCTAGCCTCTGCAGCCTGCTCCTCCGGAGGCCACTGACTAGCTTCACCAGTGACCCAGAGGATTAAGGAGCTCCCTCAGAGACGGATGTCTGTGAACAGCTCCTCTGCAGAAGCAGAGTTAGAGTCTGAGCTTAGTCAATCTGCCTTCCCTAACAACCCCCTAGACCTCCAGTTCTAGAAGCCAGAAAAATACTAAGGCTTCCCTAGAAATTCCAAATTGGCTATATCCTGGGGTCTGTTTTATTGTTTGACATCCTCATGGGGTTATGAATACAAGAGACTGTTCATAAAGCAAACAATTTGATAAGTTTTAACATAAGTATACTCCTACAAAACTATCACTACAGAGAAGGGAATGAATATATCCATCACAGGAAGTTTTCTCATGTCCCTCAGCGATCTCTCTCCTTTCTTCCTCTCTGGCCCACTTCTCACTGTGACCAAAAAAAAAAAAAAAAACCAACCCTGAGATAATAAACTTAAAGAGAGGAAAGTTTTGTTTGGCTCAGTTTTGGAGGCTTCAGGCTGTGGTTAGTTGGCCCATTGCTTTTAGGCCTGTGATGAGGCAGCGGAACATAAGTATACTCTTACTGCTTGAAGCACATGGCAGAGGAAACTGCTCACTTCATGGGGGTTTTAAAGTTGAAGGAGTGATAGGAAGGAGCCATGGTCCCACCATCTCCTCCAAGGGCACACTCCCAGTGACCTATCCACCTCCTCAGCCCCACTTCTTAAAGGTTTCATTACCTCCCAGTAGTGCTACAAGCTAGGGACAAAGTGTTTACTATACAGGCCTTTGGAGGACATTTATCTAAACCATAGCACCACCTTTCCACCATTTCACCCTCCATCTTTCCAACTCCCATACCCCAGGCAATTACTGTCTGTCTATTTAAATTATTTACAATTAAATAAACTTAAAAATCAGTTCATCAGTAGCGCTAATCACACTTGAAATGGTCAGTAGTCACTATGTGGAACACTGCTGATCTTGAACCTTTCCATTATTGTAGTTTCTTCTACTGGACAGCACCACTCCAGATATCTGGTCTTGTTTCCTTTTACACTGTTAAATAAACCTGGTCCAAATTTCTCCCAGATTCACCTTTGAAGCTGCTTGTGGCTATTGAGAGCTTCCTCAGTGCCAGACTACCAAGTATTTTAGATGTATTATTTTATTAAATAATCACAATTAGTGCTAAGAGATAGGTACAATTAATGCCCTCACTTTACAGGTGAGAAAACTCAGGCTGAAGGATGTTAAGTGGACAGGAGGATTGATCTGGTGTCCAAGGCAAGCCCTTCAACCCAGGATGATGTCTGAGGCAAGACAGTCAAGTGATTAAAAGCACAGGCTCCAGAGTCTGCCCACACCAGTTCTGATCTTGGTCCTACCACCTTCCAGCTGGTCATCTTGGGGAAGTCATCAACTACCTATTCTTCAGTTTCTTCACCTCTTAAATGAAAGTAATAGCAAATATGTCCAGTATGATTGTTATGAGGATGAATGAGTTAAAGTACATTGAGGAGTTAGGATGGTGCCTGCCACAAAGTAGGTTCTATGTGTTTTCTACTTTATGCCCTTTTTCTCACTCCCATCCTGAACGCCTCTGTGCAACACACCACTATTTCAGAAATAGAAGCACATGTCTTAAATAACAAGGTATTTACCCATCGCTCCATCCCCTCTCTCCACATTTCCTTCTTGTCTGGAAGCCAGTACATGGCTCCTATACCTGTGTTATGTCACATACAATGAGGAATGAGGTCCTCTGCTTTCAGACTTGATATTTCTGCTCAGACTTCCCTAGTGATCTGTAAGTCACTTCCTTCTTTTTTAAAGTAAAGATAGGATTATTTGAGGAAATAGAAGCACAGAATTATTTTCTCATGCTGCTGACTTCTCAGAAGGGGTAAATGATGTTAAATTCATAATTTGTTCCTACTTTTCACTTTCCTTTCTTTACTGTCTTTGAATATTTTAAGCGCCAGAGCAAGAAAGCAGGCGGTCTCTCAAGGAAACTGAGTAACACAGACCACTCTAAGAATCATCATGGTAGATTATCATTGCAAGAATCATAATGTAAGTCTTGTTGTAAAAATCAACTAAGGAAAACTTAGCTTGGGAAGCACAGATTTGCACAGAAATATAGGCATGGTCAGACATAAGACTGCCTTTTCTAACAGTCAGTAGGATTCATTCCATCCTCAGGGCTTTACTTATCTTGGGGAACAATTTTTTTGCCCTTTAAGCTACACTCCAATTTCCCTGCCAATCTCCAAAATTTGATTCTTTAAAAATCCTTTTGTTTATGTGAAAAAGATAGAGAAGGGAGGTAAACCTCTCTCCACTCCCCATGAACATCTAGGCCCCAGTCCACTGGCCGTGGCACCAGGCAAGGAGTGTTGTTGAGCCACATCTGGTAACACAATATTCTAAAGTTACATTCTAAAGCTAAAAAAAAAAAAAATCCTTTAACAACACACACACACACAAATATGCATGCACACTCAGCCCCACACACTCAAATACACTTTCACACAAGCATATGCTACTTTAAAATTATATAGTTTCCCTTCTAATGTCACAAAACTTTTTACAATCTGAAAGTATTAAGAATCCCTTCCTGATTACTCAAACCAACATTTTTTAAATGGACAGGTTTAGATTAGTAAAACCATGAGCTCTATCCCATGAGCATGAAAAAGTTTTCCTTAGGTATGTATTGATCCTTAGAAACACAATTTTATTTTCTTGGACAATTAAAAGATTATGCTACTGGGCCTAAGAAGATGGTATCACTACTTATCACCTGGAGTCCAGTAGATAGCTATCTTAATTTAAAAGACCCCAAAGGTCAATCCTTATTTAGCTCCTTACAGTAATCTGTTTTGCTATAATTCTGCTCTTCTGTTTAATTCTCCATCTAAAGCAGCATTTTTCCAATTTCTGTTTTGCAGAACAATAGACCCCTGAAGTGTTAATAAGTATCCCCAGGGTGGTGGAAAAATAAGTGGTTCTACTACAGGACTTTTCAGAGCCTTTAATATGCTAATATGTCTTATGAGTCACAGGGTGAACAAGATAAAAAAGATAAATTTGTAAAATGTATAACACAGAGGTGGCACACAGTAATAAGCAATCAATGTTAACTTTTACAATTATTAGCAGTCCTAATTACAGCCTTTTCTAAACTGACATGTTAAGGGTTCTGTTCTTCCTTAGAAGAGCTCCTTGGATAAAACATTCCATGGAACACATGTTCAGAAAGACTAACCTACTTATCATTTCCTGTTGAAATTTAATAAGCATTTTTTTTCATTCCTATGAGCAAAGAAACAAGGTAAAATATGAGGATGTGTAAGTGCACAAAATATAACGGAATTTTATACTTGATGTTGGAAGCATTTACAGTTCAGAAAAAAAAGACTTATTCCTATTTAAACAAGAACTTTATTTATTCTGCTTCCCTCCATAGAACAAATGGTTCTAATAGCTTTACATGGTCTTCATTAATTTATGTTTACCATCCCGGCCCCCCAATCCCACTCCACCATGTAAATTATTTTGGCAAAAGATCTTTTAACCAAAGTACTTTCAGGACATAGAGAAAATCCACCTCCCTTTAGTCATTCATTCACCCATTCATTCATCAAAATACACAAATTTGTGGATGGTCCATTACTCATCAAGTACAGTTCTAGGTACTGAGATAACAATGAATCAAGGGACTACACCCCTGCCTTCATGGGCTTTAGATTGTAATGGGAAAGAGAATAAATTAGTTAATAATTCAACATATAGTATGCCAGAATAAGTGTTCTGGAGAAAATTAAATAAGAGCCAGGGGGTTAGAAGTCCCAGAATGGTAGTGGTGGCTCTTCGATTGTAATAAAGAGGTCTTCACTGATACAGAGATATTAGACCAGAGACCTGACTGTAGCAATGAAGTCGTGCAGATAGTGGAACTTGATTGGAGTATTTGAATAACAGGAAGAAAGCTCCTGAATGGAGCCAGTAGCAGAAAGAGTTGTAGAAGGTGAAGCTGAAAGAATAAAAAGTTCAAGGGGAAATCAGATCATTTGTGACCTTGCAAGCATTTACAACCATTTTGACTTTTACTACGGGGAGCAGAAAAGTGATGTGGGCTAGTTTGTTTGGAAAGATGATGCTACCTGCTGGATTATGGGCCTGTCAGAGCAGGGCCATAATCCAGGCACAAACAATCATAGTGGTTTGGACCCCAGAGGCAGCAACATTAGGCATCTCTGATGAAATTCATTAGAGCAGAAACAACACCAGGCAGGATGCTCATCGTTCATTGGGCCTCTGAGAAGAGAGCTGCCATGACTGAAGGGAAAGGAAGTCTTCTGTTTTTGTAGATGAAAATGTTCAGCGGCTATGGTTCATCTTTGCTCAGTAAGTCAGACTTTATTTTGTTAACATGTGCCACCTTCTCCCTACCCAAAGAAATTTATGCAATCAAGATCTAAATCAAGATGACTGGTGGATTACTATAGCTACAGATGCCTGGCAACCAGGATTAGACTGATGGCTACTGATCTGTGGGTTCCCAGTTTCCCCCAGGGATGTAGTACACAGCAACAAGCATCCAAATTCCAAAATAGTTCAAAGCAGAGGAGAAAACATTCAGTCACCATGTTGTTTTCTCTGATTGGCTTTTCCATCTCACAGAGAATGGACCATTTTACAGGCCCCACAGGAGATTTAGGCTTTAGGATGTTATACCTCAGACAGGGGACTACCAAAACTAAACATTAGCAGAGAGTTTCAGAAAATTGGTGGAAATTCAGAATACAGAGTTGATGGAACTGGCTATTAAGATGAAAGAAATGAAAATAAACAAAAAGATATTTAACAGATCAGTGTTGGAATACAGAGAACAAAAGTGAAGAAGAAACAGAGTAAAAGGATCAGCAGACTATGAGCAGTGGACCAAATGGAACCCCTGCCAGTTGTTTGTAAATAATGTTCTTTATTGAAAAATAGCCGCACTGCTTCATTTATATATTGTCTACGGCTACTTTCATTGTACCATGATGGAATTGAGAAGTTATGATAGAGTCCTGTAGCTCATGAAAACTTAAATATTTGTCAGTTGGCCATTTAGAAAAGAATTGCCCACCCTTGTTCCAGTTGTTCCCAAGTGGGCTGGAGGACTTGCAGCTACTCTTTCTTGCTCATCAGAGTGTGCAGTCTGGTTTAAATCTGTGGTGGTGTGTGAGATATACTGAAGAAATACTAACAAGTTTCAAGGCATAGCCAACACTGCTTTCATAATGAGGAAATATGAGAAGTCCTGTAACAACAGCTTTTGGTCCTTACCGTGGCTGGCAAAGTACCAGACAGTATCTGTGTATGAAGACTTGACTCCACATACAGAAGAGCAAAGACACAATGGAAAATAGGGGAGAGACACAAGGAGGAGCAAAAGAGAACCACATAAGAACCTCAGCACTATGTAATTCAAGTTACCTGCTATGGAATGAATTGTGTTTGCTCAAACTGTATGTGTTAAATGTAATGGTATTTGGAGATAGAGTCTTTGGAAGTTAATTAGTCTTTGGAGGTCTTAAGGTTGGGGTCTTCATGATACGATTAAATATCAGAGATGTGTGCATGGGTGCTTTTGTTCAGGACATAGCAAAAAGGTGGCGGTTTGCAAGCCAGAAAAAGAGCCCACACCAGAACCCCACCACAGTGGCTCTGTGATCTACAGAACTGTGAAGAAATATATCTCCGTTATTTAAGCCACATAGCCTACAGTATTTTGTTATTGCAGCCTAATGTGACCAAGACATTCATCCAACTGCTTGAAACTGTCATTGATGTGATGCTGGGAACAACTGGGAATCATGGCTGCTAAGAGAAGATCACAGAAATGTCACATTCCCTCGCCCATTGTATGGCTAGTATTCTCTTTTCTCTATCTCCAGGAAAGCCTAATTTCAATTTTATCTCTTCCAAGCACCCAACCAGGAGTCAATCAGGAAAACTGGAACTGGAGCAAAATGGTTGTTTGAGTTTTCCAAGAAATTCTTCCACGTAATGGCCCATGGACACTCTCCAACATCCCCCAGGTCTCTTTGCAGTGCTTCCATTTGCTGCTAATTATTTTCTGGAATCAGAGTCCTTAGAAAAGGCTACAAAAAGCTTCTAAAACACTTCAAGGATTCTGGTTAGTTTCTTTCTTGCAATCTTAGCTTATTGGAGAATGTTTGGTTGGTCACGAGATTAGCAATTTCCTGAGTTATCACCTCTACTGGGCTGGAAGAGTCTCAGAGACTTTAGACTTTTAGTAATTCAGAGAGGGCCCTTACACCCTGGAGGGAAGAAAGGTAAAATAAAGACAGATTTATTATAGTTTTCTGCATACACACTTTGCATTGACTGTCCCAAAGAGATGCAGAGAGGCAACTATTGTCCCCTAGACTTCCAAACATAAGCTCCAGAAATTCTCTGGGACTAAGAAATGGTAGCACAGACAGACATTTGATTCTATAGGGTTCTCCAGACCCCGAGTCTCTTTTGAAAACCTTTGCAGTAAAAAAACAAACAAACAAGCAAAATCTTTTTTAGCCTCTGTCAGAGATGAAGTTGTGTTTGATTTGATGACAAAATAATTTAAGACCTTTCTTCAAAAATGTTAGGCCAGGACCCGAAAATGCTGTTGACAATGCTGTTTCTTGATGCTTTAGGGTGATACAAATAATTCATCCCTACAAGGTTGGCACAATTGTCTCTGGAATCTTGCTGTCTGCAGAATGACCATCTGCCCCCTTTATGCTCCAAGGGTCACACAGCCATCAGACGAGCCCATCCAAAAGCAGCTCACTCTTCTTTCTTCAAGAGCTACGGGCAGTGGTGGTGTTTTTCTATAATGGATTTTGCTTTTATTCTCCAGGGTTTTCTGCCCTTGGACTGTTTATTTCTCATACTTACTGTTGCTTTGTTAACCCTGAAAAGGGGGCAGTGGGAGCAGAATGTTCACAGATCTGACCCCCACAGTGAAGCAATGCAGGGTGCTGTCCTTTCTCTGAGTGTTCAGAGCTGCTTGGAATTTTCTTTCTCCTTTTGAAGTCTGGTGAAGGTGGAAACAAATACTTAAATTTCACTCATCCAAAAGCTAATAGAAAAACTGACAGACCATGAAGGGGTCAAGGGCAAAGGCAGAAATACAAATGGTCAATAAATGTGCTAATAGATGTTAAATTTCACAAGAATCAAAATTACAAATGTAAATTCCAACGAGATTCTATTTTTTGCCCAGCATATTAGCAAATCCTTTCTTCTTTTTTTTAAAGATAAAACCCAAGGTTTGTACAGATAATATCTGTAGGTCATGTGAGTGTGGAGAATGTACTCATATAGTATGTACAGTACAATTAAAATTTGTTTTAAACTTTCTGGAATATAAATTGGCAGTATGTTTCAAAATCTTATAATTTTACATAAGCTCTTCACTCTAGAGTATATACCCAGCAAAATTTCACATCTATAAATATAGACCAACAAAATATAGCCCATGGATATGCAGGACTCATAGTGCATATGATGGTTAATTTTATGTGTCAACTTGGATGGGCATGGTGCCCAGATATTTAGCCAATATACTAGATGCTTCTGTGAGGGTGTTTTGGGATAAGATTAGCATTTAAATAGTGGGCTCTCAATAAAGTAGATCGCTGTCCTTAATGTAGATGAGCCTCATTCAATCAGCTGAAAGCCTGACTAAAACAAAGGACTGGTATTCCAAGAGCAAGAAGAAATTCTGCCAGTAGATTGACTTTGTACTTGAACTGCAATATTGGCTCTTCTCTGAATCTCTGGTCTGCTGGCCCACCTTGCAGATTTTTGGACTTGTCAGCTTATATTATCATGTGAGCCAATCCCTTAAAAATACTCAATAGATAGATCACAGATAGGTAGGTAGGTAGGTAGGTAGATAGATAGATAGATAGATAGATAGATAGATAGACAGATAGATAGATAGATATTATGGATGGATGATAGACACAGAGCTATGGTTTGATCTAAAATGTCTCCCAAAAGCTTCATGTGTCCAAAAGTAGTATTTGGGGAAGGTAATTATACCATGGGGCACTAACCTCAAAAGTGGATTAACTCTTTGATGAGTTTGTAGTTAAACATACTACAAGGAGGTGGGCCTGGATGAAATAGGTTACAGGCAATGTGCTTTGGAGGGCACATCTCTTCTCAAGCTCTTCTCCTGTCCTCTGCTTTAGCCACTGTGAGCTCAGCAGCATTCCTCTACCATGCCCCTCTACCATGATGTTTCTGCCTTGGAGTCAGCCATCCATGGACTAAAACCTCTGAAACTGTGAGCCAAAATAAATTCTTTCTCTTTTAAACTGTATGTCAAATATTTTGTCCCAGCAACAAAAAGCTGACTCTCTCTCTCTCTCTCTCTCTCTCTCACACACACACATACACACACACACACACATACACACACACACACACACACACACACACAATTTATTTTGGTTCTATTTCTCTGGAGAATCCTTACAAATAGTGTAAGCAATATCCCTCAATCCGCACATTTAAACTACTCTGTGGGACTGACTCATCTTGTCCCTTGGAGAAAACATGGGTGAACCCCTTGTTATTTGTGGTCATTTTCACATACTAAAATGTCCTCTGATCAATTCTTGTCATAAAATAGACTCTCATTCCTTACGGTTGACTCTCGGGTAATAATAAAAACCCCAAAGTCGTCTAGTACTCAAGCTCTGCCCTCCTCCATCCAGTTCTGCTGCACAGAGTGCTGGGGCTGTGGCTGGCTTTTTCCACTTTCCTGGTCTCCTCTGGCCTCCTTATGACCTACTCCTCAGGTTGCTCCCACTCCCTCAGGGCTGGTGTAGGAGAGAGGGAAAAGGAGGCCAGATGTAGGCAATAAACTTTCCTGACAGCAGGAACAAAATAGGGCTTTGAGGCCCCGTCTGTGACAGTTGTTTAAGGCTACTTTTCTCTTGGGGCAAATTCATGGATTCTTCAGAGATGCTGGTCCACCCAACCCAGCCTGTCACTGGGATCTTTGAATTGCTTTTCTTAAGCAGGGACCCTGTATCCTCCCCTTGCCCCCACAATGCCCCTGACTCCCAACAACCCACTCCACACAGGCTTTTTCTTCCTCCTCCATGCATCCCCTTTCCAGGTGGTCTCAGGCTGGTTCTTTCATGCATACCACCTAGCTGCTCACAGGAAACAGGCTTCATCATTCCACCACAGAGGAAGTCAGGCTGTAGGGTTGGCGGGGGAGGCTCCCAGGAAAGCACACACACATTTCTAGGCACTGTATCTTGGGTGGTGTAGTCACTTCTCAGTATCCACAGGGACCTCAGGATCCCAAGTGGATATCAAAATTCACAGATGCTCAAGTCTCTCATAAAATGGCTTAGTATTCACGCATATCCCTAGGCAAATCCTCTCATATACTTTAAATCATCTCTAGATTACTCATAATACCTAATACAATGTAAATGCTATGTAAATAGTTGATGTACTGTATTGTTTAGGGAATAATGACAAGAAAAAGGTCTGAATGTGTTTGGTACAGATGCATTTAAAATTTTTTTGATCTGTGGTTAGTTGACTCTGTGGATGCAGAACCCACAAGTACAGAGGGCCACTTGAGTTCAGGTGAGGTTTGTTCCTCCTTGCAGGTACTACTTAGGTAACCTACTAGCCCCTCGCTCTGGAGTGTCAGAGTGATATAACCTACTAAGCTGAAACACACAGGACTCTGGTTTTGACATCCTTTGTACAACCTAGGAAGGTAATCTCAGTTTTATAAGTGTCAAAACGTAAAGTCTCAAAAAAAGTAAATTTTCTAAGAGTACAAAACCAGCTTATGGCAACGCATGGATTTGAACGAAGGATTGTCTGTCTTCAGCTTGAGTTCTTCGCATCATATTTCAGGCCTTAAGGAAAAGGCTTTTAAAGAGAATTCTTCTTACAATGAATGCCCACCTCCCTCATAAAACATGTCCTTGTCTTATTGTTCTGAAGCCAGGGGGTTGAAGTATATTCCCCTCCTCATTATCATCATCCCAGACTTAGGGCTGGTGTGGACGGAGTCTGGGAGGAAAGGGCTGCCCATTATAGGAGTCCTGGGCTGGCCATCTCCTGCATAGCCCAGAAACCTGGGCCTCCATCCCTCATCCCCTCAGAATGTGGAGTGGCATGTTCCACTGCCTTGCTTTCCTGATAGATGTGAGAAAAGCACAGTGTAAGCACTGAACATCACTGTCTGTAAAAGTCATCACAAACATCACTGAGAGTGAGAGAAAATGAAGCATCTGTGTAGTATGGGAAGGGTGGGGATGGGGGAATCTTCCAACCATTTGCTTAATCACCCTTCTGTACTGGGAGGGGTAAATATTTACCCTTTGTGATTGACTTGAGGCTGACAGATCTTCCCTTTGGAGATAGATGCTTCCAACCCTAATGGCTGTGAGGGAGCAGGGCCTTCCATTCCTGAAGCCATCCCCTGGGAAGCACATCAAAGCTGCTTTGTTTAAACTGGGACGCACTGCCCAACCCTCCCCCGCTGGATCTCCTCACTTGCTTGCTGGAATCTGCAGTAAGCTCTGTAGCTGACCTCAGGGGTCAACCTACAAGCACTTTCCTGTTTGAAACTTGTTCCACCAGCTGCATTTGGGCTCTGAGTCATTATCCTTCAGCCCTGACATCCATACCCCCTTTAGATGAAAGAGCTCACTATCCTGCCACCCTGAGCACAAAGGCAGCAGAGTTTTAGTCATTTAGATTTGCTTTCAGTTTTTAAAAATAAAAGCCTATGTTGCATTTTTTTTTCTTATTACAAAAGCAATACATGTTTGTCATAAAAATATTCAAACAGTGCAGATAAGCAGAATGGAAAAATAAAAAGCACCTATTATTGCATCAAACAAAGAATAAGCACAGTGAACATGTTGGAATACATCTTTCCAGACTTTTTCTTTGCAGAGATATACCCATTTAATGCTGCACAAGGAAATCACACTGAATATTCTGGTAATGAACTTGCTTTTTTATTTGGCACTGTGTCACGAACATTTTTCCATGTCATTAAATACCTATGAGATTTTTTTTTTCTATTTTGCAATATGAACGAAGTTTGATAGTTCTGTCTGAATATAAAAGCAATTCACACTTAAAATTTCACACCCTTTGCCTCAGCCATTGCTCTCCTGGGGCACTGGAAAAATCTTCAGGTCAATCAGAAGAATGCGCACTTGATTTTTTTCCATTTGAAAAACAGGGACATTGCCAACATTTTCTCTACACAATTCCTAGGCATTATAACTGTAACTGGTTTGAGAAACTTCACAGACACTCAAACACAAATATGCTCCCATCTATCTTCTGTCTTTGAATCAAATTAGAAGCAGCCCAAGCCTGTGCTGCCTTCCCCCTCCTTGTCCTCACTACTATACTGAAAGTGATGTTTATTATCATCCTTACTGGCAAACTGTTGCCCCAAGAACTATACAAAATACAAACCTCCAGATCACAAACCAGCTTCCTCTATGAAGAAAAGGCTCAGCCCAGCTTCCTCTACTGACTGCCAACTACTGGCCCACTGTCCTGCTTCCCACCACAGGCTTTTGGGGCTCGGGTGCATTGGTGGTGCTGTCCAGCCCAGGCATGACCCAGCTCCCTGCAAGGCAGCCACTGGCCTGTGTGGGAGGCGGCCACACTCTACTGCAAGCCCAGCTCCAGGTGCCCTTTGCCTAGCATCAGGCCCTTGGGCCCTTTCCCTCTTGTAGAGGGTTGCTGTCTCCATGCTGAGGCGGAGGGAACCATGTTAGAAATGGGCCCAGGAGCCTATCACTTTGGAGCAGAACCATCTCTATTTTATTTTCTCCCCCAAGCATTCCTCACTATGCACCTGTAATCTATTATCTCCATTTTCAACACAGGAGTAGAAAACTTTTACTCCATTTCCCCTTGCATTCAAGTGAGGATACCCAGGAGTGACTGAAGAACTCAGACCCTCCCAACAAAGAACTGCATAGGCAGCTTTGCCTCTTTCACCCTGAAATATGAACAGTTGCCAGATTTCTGCCTTCAACACTACAGATTGCTAACATCTAAGGACAGATCAGACTTCCTCCTAGAACCCAGGGTAGGCAAAAGTCTCTTTATATCTGAGAGAATGGGAATAACATCCCTGCCTCACCTTATTTTCTGACCCAACACAAGAAATGGAAGAGTTTAATATTTCTTGCTAAAGTAGTCAAGAACAAAACCCTACTAATTTTTAAATGGGTCACCCTGCTAAACAAGAAAAACTGATATTTGATGGATTGCTCCCTCATCTTTAAATGAGCAGCTACTGATTGATTTTAGAGAAACAATGTGGTGCCATGAAAAATTTCTAGGCTGGATTCAGAAAACCCAAGTTGTTTTCTCTCTTCCACTAATGACCCACATGACTTTGAGCAAAGTATTCAAACCTCTAAAATTGAAGTTTTCTCTCTGCCTGAGATTGGACTTGCAGTGGAGACTTAGTGCCCAAGTCCATTAGCCAAGAGTCCCTTTTCCCTGGATAATGCTTAGAAGTTCACTACTAACACTTGCTAGGGCAACTGCCTTTTCATTTTATAATTGTCAGAAAAAATAATCCAAATATTGTAATTTATTAATCATAGAACTTTGAGCAAGCTGCCTGGTCTCTCTGGGATTTAATTTCCTCAAACATAATAAGAGCACAGATTCTATAGATCATGCATTAGTGTACATGATTAGGTATATAAACTCATTTAGACTTCACAACTTCAAGTCTTTGAGATAGATACTAGTATTATTATTATTATCATCCTTGCAGGTAAGGAAATTAGACGGCAGAGGTTAAGCAACTTTCCCAAGGTGACGTAGCTAAGAAGCGACAGAGCTAGGATATCACTCCAGACAGTTTGGGCCCAGAGTCCATACTCTTAAATCTGTGCCGTACCACCTCAGACCTTGAGACTATGAATGGTGAGTTAGGCTTACTCATGGGCTTGTTAAAAGGGTTAAATGTATACAAAGCATGGTAACTGACACACACGGAGTCCTCAGTTTTTGCTGGGGAGGGTGCTGGGATCAAACTCAGGCCCTTGTGTCTGCTAGGCAAGCACTCTCCCACTTGAGCTGAATCCGCAACCCACTAAGTCCTCAATTGCCAGGAGTCAAAATTACTATATTACTATTTCCTGGATGAATTTGATAAAGTATTTATAGTACAGTCTAAAAATTATTTTTAAAGCTATATATCAATATAGAAAAGCTCAACATATAGTGAATTAAAGTAAATATAAAATAGTAGTGTATTTTTGTTGTGCCTATGCACAAATTATGTTCGCCCTTTTATAAGCCTGCTACTTGGCAACAGAGCTACACATTTATAATGGGCTTGGCTGGGCAGCTTTGCCTCAAGCTGCAGGTCCAGTTGAGTTTGTGTCCCAGATGCAGATTGGAATCAGTTCTGATCCGTGCAAGTTCAAATGGGGCTCAAGCTGAAGGAGCAGCAGCCAGCTAGGGGAAGCTCTTCCCGGGGTACTGGGAGAGGCACAAGAGGGAAGTCCAGCCGCACAAGTGCACCTCAACCCTCTTCTCAGATCACATTTACTAACATACCATTGGTCAAAGGAAATCATAAGTCTGAGCCCAAAGTCAAGAGATAAGAAAGTACACTTCCCCACACATTCTAAGTGGCCAACTCCAACACAGAATGAACAAGAAAGTCAACTTTTCCCATGGGCAGTGAGGAGAGAAAGCAGTTATTCTTGAGCAATAATCAATTTAAAGAGGGACCAAATAGGAATAGAGAAAATGGAAAAGGATGATCAGCTTGATGAAGGGATAGGTATATTATCCTCCTTTCTTGCCAAAATTACACTTACGATTTTAATGTCTTTAAAATGCAAAGAGGAGGGCTGGGGATTTAGCTCAGTGATTAGAGTGCTTGCCTTGCAAGCACAAGGCCCTGAGTTCGATCCCTGGCACCACAAAAAAAAAAAAAAAAATGCAAAGAGGAAAACAAAGGGAAATACCAATAATCATCCCTGAAATAAAAAGCCAGAAGGAAAGATTAACACTGAGTAACATTTGCTTGTTTATGCAGCAAGCACTCCAAGCTCCTCCTCTGCTCTGACCAAGTAACTCACCTCCCTGGTCCTCTAATCACAATGAGGCTGAGCATGAAGACATGTTAATTATAAAACCTCCAGGTGCTGTGTTAAGTCATTTACACAAAGAAATCACTTGCAATCCTTGCAAAAACTCCAAGATTTTTCTTATAATCTCATTTTCTAGAAAAGAAACTGAGGCCCAGAGAGGTAAGTGATTTGTGCAACGTAACGTAGGCAGCACTTGGCAGAGCTACAAGCCTAACCAGGCGATCCAGCATCAGACTATGCATTCTTAAGCACTTCATGCCCCCATTTCCACATATTCTCCAGCCCCCAGCCCATCTCTACTCCTTCAGGTGCAAAACTTCTCACCATCCCTGAATTAAAGGATTACTAACCCTAATTGTATCTCCTCTGGGAGGGGAGACAAACACAAAGTCTCCCCTCTCAAATGTGTAACTAACAAATTAGATCTTACAGGCAGGTACGGGCAAAGTATACCAGTCTTCAAGATATTTTGCTAAGTCGGAAGAAGAGAAGAACCAAGAACAACTCAGCAGTACTCACTTCCTAAATATATGGAGACTGAGTACACCCACTAAGAGTTAGTGAATAGCTTATCTCTACCTCAGACGGAAACAGTAAAAATAAGGGCTTGCAAACAGCATCAGGGAACTACATGAGGCAAAACTGCACCTTCAAACTGAGTGAGCAAGGACTTCATGCATGAAAAGAGACTACCAACTGGAGTCTAAATGAACACTTCCAGAGAAGTGGGGTAGTGAAACAGGTCAGCCAGGTGGGCAAGGTGCAGATAGACAGATAACCCCTTGAGAGACTCTACAAGTCTGTGATTACTCTATTCAGGTTCTTTTGCTCCCTGGCTTTTCTCGGGACAGCTCCTAGAATACACAGAGCAGCAGCGGTTAAGTAAAACACCAAAGCCCATTCAGACCACAAAATTATTTCTTGTTTCTCAGCTTCCCAACTCTGCCCAGACCACCAAGGAGCCTGCTCTTTGCAGCCTTCATCCACAAGGGCAGTTAAGAAAAAACAGTAATCTCCCACCCACCAAAACCCAGGAACAAACACAAGAACACAGGAGGCATTACAAACACTGGCATCAGACTCAGCTATTTCAAATATAATTATAATATTCATTATTCAGTAGCCAAGATTGAAATGCAAATGAAAACCAATACCCCACAAAGAGACTGTTGTAATGAATCAAATAGAAAGATGTTATTTGTTTGTATGTATCCCGTTCAACCCATCACAAGTGACCTGACAATAGCTGATGAAAGGGATGGTTAAATTTAAGCTACTGCCAGCCATTCCAGAGAACTCCCACAAAGAGGCTGCCAGTAATTCCCTTTTCTTAGAAATAATAGGCATATTAAGTACAATCATATTAAGTACAATAATAGAAAAATCACAGAGTCCAAACTCTCCCATTAAAACTGGGTCACTCTTAACCTGCACTGCCTTTGTATAGGAGCTACCTCCCAGCCACTGCATCTGCTTGCCTGCTGATGGGCACGTACCTGACACCATCCTGGAGGGGCTGGTGAGAATTCCATCTAGCTTCCACCAATTAGCTTCCAGATGTACCAGCCCTCAACATCCCTGGCAGGAAGAAAATTAAGCGATTAAAGAGGTAATTTTTTTAATAGAATTTTGTAACACTTCCCTTGCATACTGACAGCCTCAGTATGCAGCTGGCTTCTGCCACTTCCCCATGCTCTTGCTGTTTTTACACAAAGACCTCAGAAAGACAGTGATATTGGTGGAGCCCCCGCCACCTCCACTGCCCTGGCTCTCTTGTCTCAGATTGGTAAAACCATGAACAACCACACAAAGGTAGAAAGGAACCCTCTGAGGCTGGAAAAGGGCTGCAGTGTGTGGCAGGTGGGAAAGAGAAGAGCAGGTCCCGGCAAAGGCTGCTCCCTGGACCTTTTCGACTCCTTGTCTCTGGTCCCCTGGTCTCGTGGTTTCACTGCTTCTTCTCTACCTCTTTGACCATCGTACCATAGTGCTTGTCAAGTAGCGACATAAGACCAATTTTTGAAAAGGTACCACCTTTCAAAAGTGGGCAACTGAAATGAATAGACACTTCTCAGATGAAGAAGTAGAAACAGCAGATACACATATGAAAAAATGTTCAGCATCACTGGTCATTCGAGAGATGCAAATTAAAACAACCCTGAGATTCCACCTCACTCCACAAAGAATGGCTATTATCAACAAATCCGCCAATAACAAATCCTGGAAGGGCTGTGGAGAAAAAGGAACTCTTCTCCACTGTTGGTGGGAGTATAGACTGGTGCAACCACTATGGAAATCAGTGTGGAGATTCCTCAGGGAACTAGTACTAGAGATTCCATTTGACTCAGCTATTACCCTTCTTGGTATCATCCCAAAAGAATAAAAAGCATCATACCGCAGCAACACATGCACATCCATGTTTATAGCAGCACAGTTTGTAATAGGGAAATCTTGGAAACAGCCCAAATGGCAATCAACAGCGGAATGGATAAAGAAAATGTGAGCTTTTTTTATACAATGGAGTACTACTCTGCCATAAAGAATGATAAGCTTGAGATATTCCTAGGTAAATGGATGCATCTTGAGACCACACTCTTAAGTGAAATAAATCGGACACACATGTTTAAATACTGCATTGTTTCTCTGGTGTGAGAAACTGAAAGTGTAAATAGAGACTAAAATGTATTATATTGGGAAAGGGAAGAAAATGTCCAAATGGGAAATGGAACAAGGGATGGGAAGGAGGAAAGGAACAGAGGGACAGGAGAAATAAAAAATGGAAGGAAAAAATGGAAACAGAGCTTTTGTAAATAAGGAGGGATGAGGGGGTGAAGGGAGGGGAGGGGAATGGGGAAAAAAGAAGCAACAAGATATGTCATGTACAGGTACAAATCCCCTATGATGAATGTTACACTATGCACATCTAAAATGCACCATTAAAATAAAATTTAAAAAAAAAAAGAAAGAAAATATACCACCTTTAAAGAATGCTATCTGGGACTCTGCTGTAGACCGAGGATCTTGCTGAAGATTCATGTTCTGTGATTCATTTATCACAGCATAAGAGTCACTGAGAGTAGGAGGAAGAAAGTGTGGTGGGGAGGAGTAGGCCAAGACCTGAGGGAACTGAGGGGCAACTAGAGTGGGGAAAGTCAGGATGTGCCCCAACATGGATGAACCTAAGGGACACGCACTGTACAAGTCCACTCACACAAGTCTGCCAGAGTAGTTAATTCTCAGACAGAAAGCAGGACAGTGCTGCCCGGGCTGGGGCAGGGGAGGAATGGGGAATTAGCTTTTACTGGGTACAGAGTTTCAGTTTAAGAAGATGAAAAAATCCTAGAGATGGATGATGATGATGTCTGCACAACAATCTGAATATACTTAGGCCACTGGACTGCACACTTAAAAATAATTAAAATGGTAAATTTTATGTTATGTATGTCTTAGCAGAATAAAAATGAGAATTAAAAAAAGAAAGTAGTACAGATAGTGTGGAGTCGGTCAGCTGTGTGCAGGATTAAGTCAGACAAGAAGCAGGTTCAGAGTCACTCTGAAAAATTCAGTGGCGGGATGGCAGGAGTAGGAGGTACAGCTAGACCTCCTCTGCAGAAGCGGCTTTCTCAATAGTATCCGAACTTGGAATCTTTCTGTCTGACTGAAAGGAAGCTAAGTCCTTTCTTGGGAGCCACCCTAAGTGAACAACAAACACTCTTGATCCCTATCCACCCAGGAGGTGACCAGGAACATCCCAACACATTGGGGCCACCTTTCCCTAGAATTCCAAGGCTTCCCTTGGAAATCTAGGAGAGAAGATGGAAAAATGTTCAGGGTAAATTGTGCATAAACACCTTTTCAAATTAGAAATAAAACACTAGCAAATCTGACTCTGTAGAAGTCACCAAAACTCCGCAAGAAACCAAGGTAGACTGGTATTCGGAGTTCCTTCTGCTAACAAGCTCTGGTGAATTAGGCAAGGGAGAGTGTGCTCAGTGGGGCAATATCGTTCTGGCCTCCCTCAAGAAGAGGCCCTTCCCAGATCGAATTTGGGAACCACGGTTGAGGAGATCCACTCTTGGAAGGAGTCTGGGCTGGCAGCTTGCCGGGCATCCTGTTTGCTGCAGGCCAGCATCTTTTCCGTCAGTTATTTCTGTCTCTGGCCTTGGCTTGTTTTTCCCAATGCTGCTCCTTGGCTCATAACATTTCTTTGCTGGTTTATTAAAAACTGAGATAAATCACTTAACAAATCTTTCTGAAGTTTTTGTTTTTTTCTTTAGACCTCTTCCACAATTGTCAAAGCCACAAAGTTGCACGTTTCCCACAGCAGGAAGCTAACAAACTAGCTAGTGGCTACCTAGAAATATATAGATCAAGACAACAAAGGGTAAAATATTTAATTACGCAGAAGCCTCTCACTCCCAGAACTAAATTTATTTACTTTGGTTTGATTGAAACAGAGAAGCAATGCAATACCTGAGCAGCCAGCAAGCTGCCAGGGTGCCCATCTTCACAGGACTGCAGGCCTTGCCAGGCACAGGTGAGGCTTTCGTAAAGCAGCTGTTATTGGGAATGCTCCTAGTATTTAATTTTTAAGGATCCCCCTCCCATAAGCACACACAAATCACTGCTCTCCACTCGCCTTCCATTTCTTTAAATCACTGAATCACAGAAGTTTGGAGCTCAAAAGCAGGTTAGGCCTCCTCTTGTGTAACCTGTTCCTTCCATCATAGACTCACAGGATTCTACGGGCTCAAAGGTGTCTAATCTGACCCCAGCTGTCCCATCAAATGCCTTAGAATTCACTACAAATCTACTTTGCACCCTAATAGTAGTTCATGCGTACCTACAATAGACCTTTGCTCTTTTAATGTGACTTTTTTTTTTATAAAAAGTTTAAATTTCCCTTTGAAGAGGAAATATGTTCACGTGACAGGAATTTGAAAGGTAAGAGTACATATGCCTGGTCCCCACTCCCACCAGAAGCAACTAATGTTAATGAACGTCTAAGTACCCCTTCTGAGATAATCTATGTTTATATACATAACTATTTCATTTCTTGATCTTTTTAAGCAAATGGTTTTGCTCTGGGCTTCACCTGTACTTTGATACATGTCAAAGATTTTCCTACATCAAGTCTTGCTCTTTTAGACAGTGCCATGGTATTCCATTATACAGATGTTCCGTAATTTGGGGATATTTTGGTTACTTCCAGTATTTCTTTTTTTTTTTTTTGTGGTGGCAGGGATCAAGCTCAGGGTCTTGTGCTTGCAAGGCAAGCACTCTAATCACTGAGCTAAATCCCCAGCCCCTACTTCCAATATTTCTTATTGTAAGTGATGCTGTAATGAATAATCTTGTGCTCATATTTTTGCACCATTTTTCCTTAAGATAAATTTCCCAATTGGAATTGCTGGGTCAAAGGATATGTGCATGTGTAGTTTTGACTATTACAGCCAAATTTCCTGCACTAATTTGTACTCCAACAATGCACAATAGTGCTGGTTTCCTACAGCTTCACCAATAGCATATTTCAAACTTTTTGGCTTTTTCTGTAATTACTTAACACATTTTTTTCTCTCTCTGGCCCTACCATCTCCTTAGAATGTAAGCTCTTCAAGTTTCCCCAGAACGTATCTTCCACATAACATATTCTCAGTCAGTATTTGATAAATATATGAGTGAATAAATTAACAAGTTAACAAGTGTAAAAAATGAAGATAGAAAAGAAAGAGGAGCTGGGGATTTAGCTCGGTGGTTAGAGTGCTTGCCTTGCAAGCGCAACGCCCTGAGTTCGATTCCCCAGCACCAAAAAAAAAAAAAAAAAAAAAAAAAAAAGAAAAGAAAGAGGAAGGAAGGAAGGAAGGAAGGAAGGAAAGAAGGAAGGATTCTTTAAATCAGAATTGGAAACTATGGCCTTCATTTTGTAAGTTTGGTACTGTGTATTTTATTTAAGTGTAGTACACTTGTACACATGCTCTGAAAGCTTTACAAATTTTCAGAGACAGAAAATTCATTCCATCACTCTTGCTCTACTGCCTATTATTACCAGAGGGTCAAAACACTGAAATTCTCTTTCATGAGTATCTTGTTTCAAATATCTTGTGTGACTGCCTCATTACAGCAGACAGTAAAATCAAATATATACCTCCAGAAAGCTCCAACCATCCATCCCTCTCTCTTCACCCATTGCCTTTTCCTTCTTCTCTTTTCTCCTTGTCATTCCTCTTCCTCCTCTTGGCTTCCTCCTCCCCTCTCCCCACATACAGAACTAAGGTTCTCTGATCTTATTACCCAGGACCTGGAAATCAGCTCCTGCTGCCAGCATGCCCGTGGCCTGTGGGCTGAGTGCCAGAGTTGGACCACAGTAGGCACCACTCAGGCACTCCTGTGTTCAGCTGTAGACTGGCTTTTCTACAGGTTAGCCTCTCCAGGAAGCAGACCCTGAAGACATGGAGATGAGCCTGCAGGACCTTTGCCAGGCGTGTGCTTCAGCTCACTGCCAGTGGGAGGAAAAGGAAGGAAACAAGCATAGACAGAGAGAAAGGGGCAGGACTGCCATGCAGCACCAATGAGTGCACAATCATGGAGAGCTTTGGCTGTGGGGTGGCCCTTCGGAGCTGTCCCAAGAAGCCATAAAGTGGCCAGGCTTTTAGACTCCCCTGTTGATTTGCCACCAGATGTGTGCTACTCTGGGAAGGCAGTGTGCCCTTTAAGCAGATGGCTTTCGGGCTGGGGATTTAGCTCAGTGGTTAGAGTGTTTGCCTTGCAAGCACAAGGTCCTGAGTTCAATCTCCAGCACCAAAAAAAAGAAGAAGAAGGTGGCTTTCTTCAGCACAGGCAACTCTGAAGACAGATGACAGCTGGGGTCATCAGCCAACAGCACTTCCGGCAGATGGGGGAATGAACCCGAGGGGCATCCTGGTCATCTATAGGTTTGGCTTAAAATGAGAGGCATACTTCTCCCCAGATGCTATCCCTAATCTCCCTACTGTCTATTTATGACAGATCATGATAGGAGTTTAATGTGTTAATTCTGGAGTGATAAGGCCTGTGCACCTTTCTCTAACACATACTCTATACGCCAGGTGCAGCATGCCCCCTGCTTCTGCTGCACAGCTGCCCAGCAAAGAGATTAGTCATTGAAAGCAATAGATAAACTGTAGAGAACTATCCGGGGATCAACTCTCAATCTGTGGAAGCCATTTTAAGGTGGTATCATGACAAAGGAAAAAAAAAAAAAATATATATATATATGGATGCACAGGGAAATGACCTCACAGACGTTCTCTTTTCCCATCACAGGGTTCTATGAGTGGGAAAAAGTGTCTCACCATCATCTGAGCCTTTTCCCAACAAAGCTTCCCATAGAGACAGGCTGCCTGGCCTAGATTCGAGGTCAATGTGCTGCCTGAGCATAAAAAGAAGAAGGTGAGCAATGGAAATGGGGAATGCCTGGGAGACTGATGCCCCCCCTCCAACCTGGACTTGAAAGTAGTAGACTTTGACATGAGATGGCTTCCAAAATATTTTTCCCTCATTTCTCTATTTCAAAAAGTGCCCAGATTGCTCATAGACAACAGAAGTAAGACACTTTAAAAAAAAAAAAAATCTGGAACCACGAAGAGTTTCCTGTGATCTGCGTTTTGCTGAACACAGGCAAGCCCCTCCACCTGTCTCTCTGCAGCTTCCGTTCTTAGCTCCATACACAGGGGCAGATTTGCTGCTTTGAATGTTGTTGTGACCAAGATGTGATACAGAGTTTTAAAATCTAGATAAGCTGTGCTTACGCCCCCACACACACTCACAGCAGGAAGCCACAATCCTCTCGGCATCTCTTGTAGAGGATTTAGAGCTCAAAGTCACCTACATATTCCTCTGTTTATAGGCAGTTCTTGAATACATGACCCAAATATGAAACACCGCATCTTCTTCGATGTCCATAAATTTAAAAATTGACATAAAGTATGTGGCTGTTTATAGACATAACTAGAGAAACATGAGGGAAGAGATCATATTGCAAGAATCCAAACAATTTGACTTGAACCCTGTATTAGTTTACCAGGGTTGTCCATCAAGTTACCAATGGGTAGGTGGCTTAAATAACAGAAATTTGTTTTCCTCAGGTGTTGGAGGAGTCGAGTTTCCTCTCTTTTTGACTTACAAATAGCTATTTTCTCCCTGTGTCTTCACATCGATTTCACTCTGTCTGTTCTTATCTTCCCCTTCATATGAGGATACCAGTCATACTACATTAGGACCTACCCTCACGATCTCATTTAATTATCTCTGAAGAGGCCCTATCTGCAAATAGAGTTGCACTGTGAGGTCCTAGGCTGAGGCTTCAACATACAAATTTGGGCATGGACACAGTTTGGCCGTAACAACCTTGAGTCTGTCCATCCTTACGTGGTCCTCAACTACTCTCCCAGCAGAGCTGGCTTCCTCACCCGCACACTAACTACGCTTCTCTCCACCTCAGGGTCAGCAAATATTGTCTATAGAGCCAGACAGCAAACATAAATTTTGTAGGCCATGTGCTTTCCATCCCATCTACTCAACTCTGCCATGGCAGCATAAAAGAAATCATAGATAATATGTAAACAGGCAAGTGCAGCTGTGTTCCAATAAAACTTTATTTATGGACACTGAAATTTGAATTTTGTGCAATTTTCATATGCCATAAAATATTATTACTATTTAGATTTTTTCCCAACCATTAAAATGTAAAAAATATTCTTAGCTCATGGGCCTGATAAAAATAGGCAGTCAGCCCAATTCTTTTGGCCAGTGGGCTGGAGGTAGGTGACAGCTGCCCTTCTTTCTTTTCTTACCTTGCTTTCCTCTCACATGTCCCACAGCGCCAACAGCTCAGGACTTACTCTGTTCCCTACCAGGCCCATCATGGCACACTACAACAAAAAGAGTTTACTTCCTACCAGGAATTCTGGTGCCAGCTGTTAGACGATAAATTATTTAAGTCTAATACCCCATCTTGATTTTAAAACACATCTTTTTCTCACTGTTGCAGAACAAACAAGACTATGATTCATATTTCACAATTAAATAACTTATCTTGTATACTTCTAGAGAGACCTTTCTCAAGAGTTTTCTGAGTGCCAATCACTGTGCTAAGAAGCTCTGCAAAACCACTGAATTTGCACATGAACCCCATGAGATAATTAATATTGTTATCTCCATTTTACAGGCAAGAAAACTTGGGCTCAATAAAGTTGAGTAAATAATTCAAGGTCACACAGCTAGTACAGCTAGTACGTGATCGAGGCAACTTTGAAACCAAGAATATCTGTCTCCAAATCCAGACTTTTAACCAATAATGCTAACACATTTCCAAAAGCTCATCCCCTCTAAGCACTGTGCCCCAATAACACTGGGGTGTCACAAAGCAGAGACAACTGATCAGCCATCCAATATCTACCCGTCCCTTCTTTCTTACTGTTAGAGCTCCAGTTCTCTCTTAGAGTGACATTATGTCCGGCCAGAAAGGCATACTGACCAAGAAGATGTGAGCAGAAGTCATGAAAGAAGTTTTCTAAGAAGTCCCTTTCAAAGGAAATGACTCAGCTATGAAGTGCCATCTCCCATTCTTCCAGCCTGAGATATAGTCAGGGTGGCTGCTGTCTCAGCACCACCTTGAGTTCTAACGAAAAACAGATCATACCATACGAGTGAACAGAGTGGACTTCCAGACGCCTGAGTCTCTGATCTTGGACTTGCCACATCTGCCCTCAACTGCCTACCTCAAGACTTTTCCATGAGCCAGAAGAATAAAACATTTAATGGATGTACCTTGAGAACATACTCTCAAATGAAATAAATCAGACACTCATGAGTACACATTGAATAGTTTCTCTCATATGAGAAACCATAAGTGTAAATAAGGACAAAGAGGTGTAATAGATATTATATAAAAGGAAGATAATATTCAAAAGAGAGGAGAACTAGAAAGGGGGAAGAGGGAAAAGAAGGAAGGGAAAAAGGAAAGAAAAGGGAAAAGGAAAAAATGGAAAAATATAAATAAGCCTGCTGTAAATAGAGATGGGGAAAGCACAAGGGAAGGGTGGGGAAGGGGGAAAATAAGATACATTATGTACAGGTACAAAATAACCATGATGAATGTGATCATTATGTATACAATGTATCAATACCTGCTCTTGGTAAAAAATAAAAAAAAAATTGAAAAGAATAAAACCCTTAACAATAGTTTGACCACTACATTTCATATCTCTATTACTCAACCAAAAGCAATTCCTGGCATAAGCCCTCTATACACTCACGCCCACACTACAGTTCAAGGACTTGTTTTTTCCTGTCACTCTCTCCTGGCCTTTTTGCTAAACAGTGATAGAGGCATGCCAGCTGGCATCATCCTGATCTGAGTCCTGACACATGAGTGGTGTGGGCTCTTCATCTCTGTCGACACCCTGGTGTGGTCAAATCTATGGTTACTGGTTTCTGAGAATTTATTACACTAAACGGTTTTTACTCACACTTCTGACTACAAATGTAGGTTTGTTTTATCACTTATCAAACAATTCTCCAACTCACTGGATATCAACTGAGTTTCTTGCAATTTGGTTCAGTTCCAATGCTAATGCTCTGCAGTTAGTAAAGGCACTGCAGTTTAAAGCTTCAGTCCTATAAGCCTGCCCCACTTTAGACACCCATCACAGATTTCAGGCCTCCCATACTTCTGACCGACTGGCTAAAAATTGGGTTTCCCATGACCCTCTACTTAGTTTCAATAGTTCGCTAGAGTGGCTCACAGAAATCGGGAAGTCATTCAACTTACTATACCAGCTCATTATAAAGGCTACAACTCAGGAGAGTCAAGTGGAAGAGATGCATAGGGCAAGACGTGGTTAAAAGGATAAGGGCCCCATGCCCTATTTCCCCGCCCCGACCCCACCATCTCAGTGTGTTCTCCAACAGGGAGGTTCTCAGAGCCCCAAGAGAGTTTCTATGAATGTTCCATTATGCCAGCATGGTTGATTAAATCTCAGCCCATTGTTGATTAACTCAATTTCTACCCTTTCCTCCTACCTAAGATCAGAGGGTAGGGAAGAAAGTTTTAACCTTCCTTCCATACAGTTAGGTCCTCTGGAAGCCAGCCCCCACCCTGAAGCTATCTAGCAACACAGTGATTTCATTAGAACAAAAGATGGCCCTGTCACCTAGAAAATTCCAAGGAATTTAGAATCTGAGTGCCAGGAGCCAGGGACAGAGACCAAATATATATTTATCATAATTACCCCCAAAATACCTAGACATTGATTCGATTCCAGATTTACCTGGGCTTCTCACCCCTCTTGGTCTCTCCACAGAGTAAGTCTATGTCAAGGGAACTCAATATCATCATGCCCTTGGTCACACACTCCTTTACAGTTTACAAAACACTCTTCACCGCGATCCTTTTAATGAACAACTTTCACCAATGAACAAGGATGGCTTTGATTGGTATCCCACTTTAGAGATCAGAAAACTGGAGCTTGGAGAGGCTAAGTCATTTGCCTAAGGCAGAGCCACCAAACACACTCAAGTCTGTGAGTCCAAGGTCCCCACTCATTCGTGGCCAAAAGCAATTGCCATCTGACACAAACCCCAAACACTCATACCTCCGCTACACTTTGAAGACTCACTCTTTCATGTCACTCTCTACTGGCCTTCTTATCAAGGAACCAGAGAGGCATGCCAGTACTCCCCAAAGACATCTTAGACTCTAATGAGAAAAGCCTGAGACAGGACTCAGTTCAGGACACCTCCTTTGAAGCAATCGGACCAGCCACACACTGCCTGTCTTCATTCGCTATCTGAATTACCCATCATCATCAGAAGTCTGCTCTACCACCTAATCAAGTGAATGGCTACATGGTGTTTAAAAAGTCAGTTAAATCAACACCATCTGTGTCCACTGCACATTTACTCTCTCTACTAGGCAATGCTGACAAGATGTTGTGGTGATAATTCTGTAAATAGCCAACAAATGAATCACTTACATGAGCACAGTGGCAGTTGTCTTGCTGTAGCTGTGAGTGTGGTGGGAGATAGTAACAAGTGAGCCTGGGAAGACCATAGGAGAAACTGGCACTTCCTAATTAGTCAGGAGAGGCTTCCTGGAGAAGACAGTGGCAGGTGCTGTGTAAATTAGAAATGCAACACGTTCAGAAAGATAGCCACAGTTCAGTCACAAACAGAAACAGGAGACTAATGAGAGCTAGCACTATGATTGCACTGTACTAGACACAGTCTTTAAGTGTGGGAAACAGAAACTGGTTCTGGCTGATGTGAAGTCAAAGGAGTTTGTTGCCAGATACTGAATAAGTTTCATAATTTCCAAGGATCTGGAGAACCAGGCTCTGAAACTGGACAGAAACAAAGAAATGCTACACAGGAAGAACCGATGAAAATCTGTTGTAGCACAGTGTATGAGTTAGCAATTTCTACAGTGTTTTCTAACCAACAACCCAGAGACATAGAACAACTACAACATACAATAATAAGTGTTGGTTGCTCATGTTCCTGGGGTCACTCAGAGACTGGTAGGCAGTTCCATAATCTTGGCATGTTGTCCAGTTTTTGACATCTCTGGGCCTCACTTGGGGAAACTGGAACGATTTCGCTCTGCCCCACTTCACTGCCATCCTCAACAGCCCACACCAGTCCTGTTCCCATGGCGATGGCAAAGGACTCTCAGAGGCACTCCCCATCCCTGAGGCCTTGGCTTGGAACTGGTAGCATAATTATTTCACTAACCAAAGCAAATTGCAAGAGCAGCCAGGTTTAAGGAGCCAGGAAACAGACTTGCTTCTTTACTGGGAGGAATTGCAAAATCCCTCAACAAAGGGCCTGACACAGCAGGATAACAAGTTGAGGCCAATGTACAACCAATCACAGGAAGCCACTACAGGTACCTCTGTTGCTTCTTCCCCTCAACTGGACATCACCTTCGCTGCTGCCACTACCACCTGTGTGGATGCTCCATGCTCTTTGCATCCCAACTCCAGATCCAGAGTTCCTGACAAATTATGAGAATAGCCAGGTCCAGATCATGTAGTTCCTTCTTTTAGGCACAGAAGCACTGGGAAAGCAATAGCTCAGCTTTTCTCACTTTCCTAGTAGGAAACAGGTTTTCCCCAACACAAAGACCCATGAGGTAGGAAATATTCCAAACACAGAAAAGGGGTATTCAGATGCTGAATAGCATCGGATAGTGGTTCTAAATCGCTCAGTGTCTACTGTAGTATATCACAGAATAGCCTCAAATCCTCACCCCTTCTTGTGTCCATACATTTGGCTTATAGTTTTGTGGCGGCCTCCTCCTTTTTTGACACTGTTCTCAATCAATCATTATACTTGTGTTAGCCAGTGGGACATAATAAGCAGTGGTTTGCAATGGGCTCGTGCATGGGACTTGTTCTCTGGTACTTCTGTACCATCATCAGAATATGTCCAGGCTAGCCTGAGAGAAAGAAAGACAGGTGGACCAGAGCCCAGGTACCCCGGTTGTCTCAGCCTAGGTCAGACAGATCAACAAGCTGACAGACCAACAAGCCTCAGACATGTGGGCAAGCTCACCATCCGGCCAAAGCCCAGCATTCCCAGACACATGAACAACGAACACTTACAGAAGTTTTGTGGTGATGTTACATGGCTTTACCGTGGCAATGGATAACTGATAACAGTCTGTCAGCAGATTGCACATCAATAAGCACGTTTCATTGTCAGGCTCCAAGTTAGACATTAACATTTTCATTGATGCAGAGATTAAGTAAGTTGCCTAAAGCCACCCTGGTTGCATCTGATAGTGGTCTTCATACAGCAGAAGCCCTGCTCCAGACAATTCCACCCTGGTGTGTGGTTGGAAAGTTTGTGACCCTGACTTGAGGTTCTGGGATAGAGCGGTTTTTGCCTAGGCCAGAAGTAACTCTGAACAGAGCCACGAAGTTGTGAACAGTAACAAAGAAGCTCTCCTAAAGCTAATCCCATTATAGTTTGAGCCCTGGGAATAACGCAGCATCATTCTCTGTCCTTGAAAGTTCTAGAGATAAAGGAACCACTAACAAGCAGCTAGAAATCTTTTGTTTGTGGTTTCTCATTGTAACTGTCTTAGCTGCCTTTGTATTTGGCAGGTGCCCTGCACTTAAAGGGCTCAGAGTATTTAGCCGATATAGATGATTCTGTAGAACCTATGCTGGCTTACAGATGTCATGTAATATGATGAAAACTAACAGAATATTCAGCACATAGTATGTACTCTGTGGACACTGGTCCCCTCTCTTGCCATTCTTACCCCACATTAAGGAATCATATCAACAACCCTCTTTATTTCTGTAAACTGTAGCTCTTGGGGCCTGACATATCCAAAGTTGCTGTGGGTTCAATATATGCTATAAGTCTACTGTGTGCTAACTATCAAGAATATAAACACCTACAGCTGACCTTAAGAAACCTAGAATCTAGTTGGAAATCTTCTCAGAACCAGATTTATTTGCTAACCTAAGATAACATCACCATAGTGCCAAGTGAGCTATCACAAGTATCAAACTTAGGAAAAAAATGATGAAAATGTCAAATTTATATGATGTTAAAAGGTGATTTTATTCATTTAATCTAGTGATTGATTTTCCATTTTTATAAAGAAAGGAATACTGTTTTCATTTCCCACATTACTAAAATATATATTGTTAATTTTCAGTTTTGATACATAGCAGCTGAAATGTATAAACTTTGATACACACCTGCCTGCATGTACCTAAGCCCACAGAGCCATAAATACACCATTGTACAGTTAAAAGTCTAAGCATCATACTAAAATAAAAGCTAAGTTTAAAAAAAAAAAAAAAGCTAAGTTTATTTATTTAAACTCCACTACAAACATTACAAATTATTTTAGTGCTTGTGAGGCTAAATTACCTTAGGTGTAAAGGATCTTCTTCCAGGTTATGCCAGTACACGATGCCACATTTTGAGGAAAAATTAGCAAAGTTCAAGGAAAACCTATTAGGCAAAACCTGCAGAAAGAGCTGCTGTAATAACAAGCTGAATTGCCAAGACCTTAATTTGATAGCATGCATGCACCAACCAGCATTTAACAGTCCGAACCAGCTGTGAAATCCCTCTCATCTCATTCCAAGGATAATTTTGTTTGGTCTTTTGGTTCTGGGGATTGAACTCAGGGCCTTGCGCTTTAAGGCAAGCACTCTAACCACTGAGCTAAACCTCGAGTCCTCCAAGGATAATTTTGAAACCATCTGAGGGGCCTTCCAACTGTGTTCATGCTTTCAGAGTGTTGTCTTGGAGGAGCTCTGTCTATTCAGGCCTGAGCTCCCAGTGCAATTCCTGAACACAAACTAATCCGCACTACTTCAGTGACTTTCTTCCTCTCTTGGAGGGAGGGGTGAAACCCATATATTTGGATTTATATAAATTAAGTTGGCATCTAATGCAATTGAACTGAGCTTTCCAATTTGACCTAGATCTGAACTGTCCAATACAATGTATTTAGGGTGTAAGTACAGAGTTTACTATTAAATATAAAATATACACTACATACCAATAATTTTATAAACCAAAATGTAAAATACCTCATTAAAGTCAGTTATATTGATGACATTTTGAAATTATAATAGTTTAGATAAGTTTTCCTAGGTAAATGGATGCATCTTGAGACCATACTCTTAAGTGAAATAAATCAGACACACGTGTTTAAATACCGCATAGTTTCTCTGGTGTGAGAAACTGAAGTGTACATAAAGACTAAAATGTATTATATTGAGAAAGGGAAGAAAATGTCCAAATGGGAAAGGGAACAAAGGAGAGGGAAAGGAACAGAGGGACAAGAGAAATAAGAAATGGAAGGAAAAAATGGAAACAAAGCTTTTGTAAATAGGGAGGGAGGAGGGGGTGAGGGGAGGGGAATGGGAAAAAAAGAAGCAACAAGATATGTCATGTACAGGTACAAATCCCCTATGATGAATGGTATCACTGTGTACATCTAAAATGTACCATTAAAATAAGATTTAAAAAATTTTAAAAATTAAAAAAGATAATAAAATGTTCTTTCAGAAAAAAATGAATTAAATCTTACTAAAATTACTTTTGCCTGTTTCTTCTCATTTTGGTTTAACATGGCTACTAGAAAATTTTAAATGATAAGTGGCTCCTACCATATTTCTATGGGATAGCACTAGCCTTGACAAAGGACCTATATTACTTTAGTACTATTCAAGACTGAAATTTTGAATTGTTAACACCTGTCAAACTTGATAAATTTACTTGAAAACTGTTCCTTTTCTTCAACAGTCCTACCAAATTTAAGAATGCATTGGCTCAAATTATCTTTTGCATTTAAGCCAATAATCCAGAGTCTCCAATCTAATGTGTCTTACAAATGATTTTAGAATTGTCAATTCCAGAAGCCATGTATAATGTTCACATAATCCAGTGACTTTCCAGTCTGAACTTTCTGTGCTCAGTAGATATGCACTTACTTTAAAAAGTTTTAATTCCTTTTTCTTCTGCATGTCACATATTTTATTCAAATGTGTAGAAATTACTTTTGTTTCATATTTTATTGTGAAAACTTGTAACACACAGCTAGCATGCATATAATAAGGGGAGGAAAAACAGACATCAGGCTTTCACTTGAAGAGAAGGGAGTGGGGTCCAAAACATAGCCTGTCGGTGCAGTGTGTCACTACTTAAGTACAATCTACACAGGGTAGGTACTGCACACAGCAAGGAGAAGGTAGAACACAGACTGGGTGGGACCAATTGTTGATTCTTCCACCCTAAATAACACATCTTACATCTTTATCATTCTAGTTCATGACAAGCACAGAAAGAGTTCCTAGCTAAAAATGTACTCCAAATTTAACTACTAAAAAAAATAAATTGAGAAAATATTAAATAGATGAAACAAGTAATGAGACAACCTTTAACCAAATGCCACTCAACCACCTCTATAATCATTCTGTTCTTCATGTTTTTCATTAAGATTTTTATAAGCAACACAACAGTAGACTTTTTTGTTTGTCAATGCTCTGTGGAAATTAAGAAGAGTTCATAAAAAAGTTTTCAACTTTCTAAATACAAAGTAAGGAATACTATTTTGAGATGAAGGACACAACTGGAGGTCACTGGTCAGAAAATTATAGGTTCTACTTTGAAAAGATGTGCAGGTAGCAGTTGAGTCAGTTATACCACTAAGGTAAAGGCATATCAAGTCCTCTTGTCCTCCGCACAGCTTCTCCCAAAAGATGCCCCATCACTCCAGACTTCCTTCTTTTAGCAGATAACAACTGTCCCCCTCAGAGCCCTTCAGATATGATTCATTTTTACACTCCTGCTTTGAGTGCCTAGGGACTCACATCCCCTCGCCCTTGTATCAGTCAGGGTTCACTAGAGGAATGGCCATCTGCAGTCAGGTGGAAGAACGCAAAAGGGCCATCTGCATGCTGAAGGGTCAGAAGATCCAGTCAAAATCCAAAGGCCTGGAGCCCACTACAGATTCCAGTGTGAGTCTATATGGGGAACCCAAAGGGTCTGCATTAGACGGCTGAAAAGTCTGTACTGGAAGCCTAGAAATAGAAAGCCAAGGCAATAGTAAAGACTAGAGCTCCTCTGAAGAAGCAGAAGTGAGATGTTCTTCTTTCCCCTTTTTACTCCACGGAGGCTAGAAGCCTGCTGGTTGGTGCCACACTCCCCCAGACTGGGTCTTCCCTCTTCACTAAGTCCATTATCCACACCCAGAACTGTGTTAAACCAATCAGCTAGGTGTTTCTTATTCAAGTTGACACTGCAACTATCACAGCCCTTAATCTATGACTTGTGGGTGTGGGTGCCACAGCTTGAGACAGCCCTGAAGCTGAACCTAAATGTTCCCTGTGTGACCAGCCTGAATCTCCCTTTTACAGGACCCAGATCTGACAGTTGCTTGCTTCTTCTCCTTCCCTGTCCTGCTGATTCCCAACTCTCTCACTAGTTTTTCCTTGAAACATATCCCAAATACATCACCAGGTCCACCAACAATAGCATGGTTTGCTTCTAGAAAACCTAAGCTACTCATCTACCCAGATATTCCCTTCTCTCTTCCTCCTCACCTTGCTCATCACAGCAGACTCCCAATTTTTTTTTCTACAGATCTTCTACTCATCCTAAACTCCAATCAAACATTGATGCATTACCAGCCCCAAATACAAGCCATCCTGCCTGCTTGCTTTTATGTCTATTGTCCCTGCTGCATAGAATTCTCTGAGCTCCCCCTCCGCAAAAGGGTCTTCCTCAGATCTCCCGCGCCACTGCTCAGGCTGCTGTGTACACTGCTGCCGCAGCAGAAGCTCAGCTCTTGAAGCCACCTTGCCTGGCTTCACATCCTGCTTCTGCTAGTTTCATCTGGATCACCTAAACCAAGTCACTTAATCTCCCCTCCAACCAATTTCCACATCTGTAAAATGGACATGAAGGTCAAACATCCTTTTGAGTATTCTTGAGCAAATGAAATGAGATCATTTATATGCAACAGCACTTACAGATAACTGGCTCATAATAAATATTAGTATTAGCTGGTGTTTTTATCTGGTGATTATTTCTTTATGGGTCTGTTTGCCTTGTCAGCTCCTCAAGGGCAAAAGTTATATTATATTCATTGTGATAAATGCATGTCAAATAAACAAACAGTCTATTAAGCAGCACCTCTCTTGGGAAGATAACAGTTTAAATTGTTAGAGCTGAATCCCTTAGGATTCTATAATTTGCATAACATCGTCAGGATTTTTTTCGATATCTCTTCACAGCCTATATATTATTTACTTATTATATTTCTTTAAATTTACTTTATAGTAATCATTTTAAATCCAGCTTTATGCTAATTAATAGACTATGTCCAATTACAGTTCTAGTATGTTATTTTCCCTAATATTCATTAAAAGAAATAAAATAAGATCATCTGTACTCCTCAGATGATCTCCTGTACCCCTTTGGAAGCCCCACCTCACTTTGGAAAACTACCTCAGAAATTAGTAATTTGCTAATAGATGTCCAAGGATGTGAATGGAGTTTGGATCCATTCACAAGATCTGGGAGTGGAAAGATCTCTATTCTGAGCTTATATGAACTCGCTCTGTAATCTTCATCACTTAGATGCTATTAGCCAACTTCTCAGGCACAGATGTTACATATTCAGCCTCAACCTGCAAAATAGTGCTCCCTGCTCCCCCAGGAAACCAGGACCCCAGGCAATTAAAAGTGAATCAAGGCACATGTGGATGGGCTCAGGAAGGGCTCGTTAGAGCAGAAGTTCATACCTCTTCTTGCCTTGTCCAAACATGCTTCTTGTAGGAGGTGAGTTTGAAACTGAAGCAAGAAGGAATTTAACAGATGGAACGGGGAAGCCACTGTCTCAGAAGTGCAAGGATGAGACTAAGAGGAGAGGGACCCGGGCCCACTTCACTTTTCATTTTAGGGATGCTCCTCATGCCATCCATCCCAAGTGAACAAACTAGTGTCTCAGGAAAATTTTAGGAAGGTTTCCTTTGGTATTTTTTTCCCCCACTGCTCCATTCTCTGAGCCATAAGGCATGGACTTGGACTACCACACAGTACAGTTAGCTAAATCTTTACAAATGAAATTTTAGAACCTAGGAGTTAGAGGTAAGACTAAGATGAATAAGAGAATATTTTACTCTGAAAAGGTGCAATAATCTTACGGAAAGGCAGGACTGCTGAGTGATTTATGTCCTGAAGAGCATGAAGCAGCAACCAGGTGCCCACGGCTTAGGAGAGGAGGGAGAGCAGAAGGAATCAGCCTGAGGGAGGCAGCTTACACCCCTGCTTCTTACACTACTGTCCTGGTACCAGCAGCCCAGGAGTTTGGCAGAACTCAGAGTCCCAGGCCCCACCCCAGACCCACTGAATAAGAATTTCATTTCCATGCACATTACAGTTTGGTGTGGTCTTATCAGCCTCTCTAACACTTTACATGGTTACAAACATATTGTAAACCCTTGGCTTCCTTTTCTTTCAGGTAGCCTTCTGTAGCAACTGTCAACTACCACTTAGTAAGGAAGGTCTAATTCCCCTATTCTCCCCATAATTCTCACTGGCCTTTTCTCATTGCCTTTGCTACTATCCCTGCTAACATTAGTTTTACTTCCAGCATCTTTCTTGTCTCTTGGCCTTTGCACATGCTTTATTTCCTGCCTAGAACACTCTTCAGCTATCAACGCCAACTCTTCCATCAGTCTTGGCTTAAGCATCACTGCCTCCTGTAACTCACTAGTACAGGTCCTCCCCATTCTCTCTTGTAGCCCATAGTCCTTTTCCTTCATAGCAATCACTATTTAATTATAAGTTAACTGTCTCTCCCACTAGATTGTTTAAAACAGAACCACATGTTTGCCCACTCGGCACCACAGAAAGCCCGAATCAAAACAGGTACTCAGTAAATACCGTTTGAACAAATAAATAATTGAAACCAGTTTCTTTACTATGAGCCTCTCAGGTGCTAATGAGTATAATCAATCTCCAAGAGAATAATAAGGTATTCAGTGTTTCTCAAACTAATTTGTCTCTTCGCAGAAAACTTATTAATATTCTGGGGGACAGAGTTCTGTAAAACTCTGAAAAATAGTCTGGAAAATCCCCTGAGGTAAGTAAAGGTGAGAGAAGACAGTGTTCCTAGAAGTCACAGTGTCTCAAAAATCTAGGGAAGATAAAAAATGAGTACACCTTTTTAGAGAGCCTTAGATGAGAACCACCATGAAAGATGACACTATGGTATCATCATAATTATATAAATCTCACAAACTTTGGCATGAAGATTCATCCCTTAGTGAAAACAACCAGAGGAACATTACATACTTCAGTGAGGGAGGAAAGAGGATGCGAATCCCCAGCTACCACCACTACAGAACAGAACGCCACAGTCATTCAGAAATTAATACACTGAGTCATCTTCCCCCGTGTTCACTGTAGAGTGTATGTATAATTGAATTACCCATCCTATCAGTCACTAAGAAGGCAGAAATAAATTATCTTTAGGGAGACCACAGAGTAAAAGTGTTCCAGTTGCTATAGTTGGGTAAAACAAGCCATCTGAAAATGTAGTGGCTTAAAACAGCAACAATCACTCATTTTTCCACACATCTTGAGTTTATGCAGGACCTTGAGGAAGGCTCATCTCTGTTTTGTGTGTGTTCAGCATGAGCAGCCCCAGTGTGACTTGGGGCATCCTTTCCAGAGAACGCAATTAGAGATCAACAAGCTGGAGTTGTGCTGGACCTCTTCTAGGGCTGTGGACTGGGGCCTCAGTTCCTCTCCACATGAGCCTCTCCCATGGAGGCGTGGTCTCTCTCACAGCATGGTGGCTGGGTTCCAAGTGTAGGCATCCCAAGATAACCAGAACACTTCATGGCCTTAGTTAATCTAGCCTCAGAAGTCACAAAGCATCACTCCTGCTGTTATCTGTTCATGCAAGTGGTTACAAACCTACCCAGAATCAAAGGGAAGAGAATCAGACTTCACTTCTTCCTGGGGAAACAGCAAAATTCTAGATAAACATGGAGAAACATCGCTGGAACCATCTTTGGGAAATACAATCTGCCACAGAAGACAAGCTGTAAAGGAGTAATTTTTCTTAAAAAGACAAAACTGGTTAGAAACTTCCAGATCTTTCTTTATTAAGGAAGGAAGATAGATGTTAATGTGTGTTGAGGTAGAGAATTTGCTTCCAAAATGTGGAGATTTGACCCTAGAAAACCCACAGAGGTCCATAGGGAACATGGAGACCATATCTCACCCCAGCAAGCTGTGCAACCAGTGAAGGTTAATCAGTAATCGTGCTGGAAAACATAAAATGGGTTACAGTTTATCTCAGTTACTTTTTCTTTCATTGCTGAGACAATATACCCAACACCCAAAGTTGAGGGAGGAAAGGTTTATTTAGCTCAGAGTTTGTAAAGGTTTCAGTCCATAGGTGCTCCAAGGCAGGTGGCATGGCAGAGGGGCATCGCAGAGGAGCAACAGTTACAGGCAGTCAGAAGACAGCAAAAGCAAGCAAGTGACCAACTACAAGTAACTAGCAGCAAGCATCTTTCTGTCCCTTATAGTGTATCCAGGCTACCTGACCTTAGGGCAGATAGTACTCACACTCTTTAATCCTAGCACTCTTAATCCTAGACCTGCACCATGAATTAGTCACACACTCTAGATCTAGCCACCTCTGAAAAAGCCCCACCTATGACCACATGAAGCTTTGAGGAGACATCTAGACACAAGCCACAACAAGATTCTCTCAAGAACTCACTAAAACAAACCCAAACCAATCTTGGCACCCACAGAAAATCCATGAAGGTGGCCAGGAGTCAGCACTAGTGATTTGAAGGCACAGCCTTTCAAATAAGTCCCTGAATTGCTGGGAGAATCCTAATTGCAGATATTTTGTCACTGTGACAATTCTGAAGTGAGCCTTGAACAATAAGTAAGATTTAAATATTCTGCCAAGCAAGACAACTAAACAATAGACCATAAGGAATGGAGAAGAGAGCCACAAAATAGATTTCTTTTTTCTTCTTTTGCTTGAAGTGTCAGAAAACACAAGCTTTGCATCCAGAATACAGGAGACCATGAGGAAACATTTGTTAGAGCTTGTATCTAGATGTCCCCCAAAGCCTCATGTAGTCATAGGTGGGGCTTTTCAGGGGTGGTTGGACCTGGGGTCTGTGAGGCTGGGATCAAGGATGTCATGCTGGGATTGATTCATGGTGTAATGCTAAGATTAAGGCTGTCGTACCCTGGGTGTGAGTGCTACCCACCGTAAGGGTGGGTAGCCTGGATAGGATATAAGGGATAGAAAGAAGGTCACTGTTTGTTGCTTGCTGCTTCTTTGCTATTTCACTGCTTTGCTGCCTTCTGCCCACCATGAACTGTTTCTCCTCTCTGATGCCCCTCTGCCATGCCACCCTGCCTTGGAGCCAGCCAACAATGAACTAAAATCTATACAAACTGTGAGGCAAATAAACCTTTCCTCGTTTAACTTGGCGTGTTGGATATTTTGTCTCAGCAACGAGAAAATTAACTAAGACAACACGTATAAACATGAGTAAATTCTGCCTCCTCAGTCTATCAAAGGTCTTAAAATTTCTAACATTAGGCAGTCTTCCTTTGGTTAAATTAATGTGGCAGGCATGGCAATGCACCACTCCTATCCCTCTCCAATAAAGGACCTGCTGACTAGTTTCAAGAAGAAAGAATCACTGAAAGCCTCTATTGTCGATGTCCTTAAAATCTGCCTCTACTTGCAAAACAAGGCTGTGTTATTCTCAGAGCAACCACCAGCCAATGACTGAGCAAGGTGGTAATACAGGATTTAACCATTTTCACCCAACATGTGGCAGCTTCCATAACAGATGACTATAGCTCTGGAGTCCTCCAATGGGCTGGCAGAGTTTTTATCAGCCCTGGGTCATGATCTTATGGGGTTCACTGCCCAATCCAGTGTTACACTTTTTTGTTTTCATGGGTATGATTTCCCCCTAAATTTTCTGTACTCCTGACCACCTTATCATCTTCTTCCCTGAGAATTGAACCAACAATAGGCACCAATCCATGACAAGGCCAATATCCCAGCGTGGAAACAAACAGTAAGCCACTCCCAGCCTTGAGCACCTAGAAAGGCACTAGGGGAATGGCTGCCACATGGGTATATTCTGATGGAGATTCCATTCAGAATGCTTGGACATTTTAATGGTACAGTGTTGTGTTAGTGGCCAAGAAAGGAGAAGATAGCAGACAAAGTTTTTAAAATGTCATCATTATTGATCTTCGGGACAATCCGTTGTGGGCTGGGGTGTATCCTGAGCAACCTTGCTCCTGCCAAACAAAAGTCACTTTGGAACGAGACCTCCTTCAGTCCCCAGTTGTACCCTAAAGTGGAGAAAGTCTATATACTTAGAGATATGAAGCCGAGTAATACATCTCGACTGTGAAACAACTCATTTTGGGTACTAACTTTCTATTTTAGCTTTCAGTTATACAATTTAAAAGAATCGATGGATTATTTGGGTCTGGGTTATTTAGGTCTTAAATGCTCAGCCATCCTGGACAAAAGTGAGAGCTACACTGAGCTGGTCTCCAAAATACGAAGGACCTGACAGCAGCCTGGGCCTGCAGACACACACCAGGACTGTGGTGCTGCTGCACCTTCTGAGACCCACGAAGGACAGACCGCCTCTACCTCATTAGTCAAGCTGAGTACCCACCCTGGGAAAGAACTTCGGCCTGGTATAAATGTACCAAAAGCCTCCGAGGGCACTAACAGCCGTGTAGACTGTGTAGACTGAGCTTCGGGACCTTTTGACTTATCCATCTGGGACTCACGAGAGTTCGTTCAGCTGTGCCAGGTGCAACTCTGGTCACACACAGGATTACATCCAATTGCCCTCAGTGGTAACCACTCATTATTCTTCATCAGATTTCTCTCTTCTTGGTCTTATTTTCCCTCCTCTCTACTTGTGTTTCCTGGAATCACCTCTTGAATAAACTAGCTACAGCCAAGTCTTTGTCCTCCCTTGGAAAACCTAACTTAAGATAATCCCCAAGAAAATTTGGCTGATTTTCCCTTGATCACCACTGCCTGTACTGTATTTAGACAGAGCTTTCTACACAACATCACTGCACAGGTTATTAGCCACCTATCATTGACTGCCCTTGGGTCCAAACACTCCAGAAGTGGATTGTGTGCTATAAAACATGGCTGCTGAGTTGGAGATGTAGTTCAGTGGTAGAGTACTTGCCTACCTTACCATCTAGTGAGGCTCTGCACTAGATCCCAGTAGCACAATCCATCAATCAATCAGTCAGTCATGGGCACTGAGACCTGCTTCTCTAGTAAAAGGCCATTAGTGGGGCCATCATCCTTGCAAGGGTTTGAGCAGTACAGGTGCTCTACCCAACTGGTTCCATACAGAATCTGAATATCTACAGTTATAGCTAGACATATCCTAATAGTACATAGGGCTTATTCTGCCCTCATGTGATATACTTATTGTTCCAGATGCCCATATTCATTTTAAATACAAGTGATTCAAACAACTCCAGAGATTAATCAGTCACTCAGTTTGTTTCTTCTTCCTCACAAGGTTCTTCCTCCTGTAGAGTGTTATTTGGTAGACTCTTGTCAAGAAAGGACTAAATATACAAGGATTATCCTACCTGACGATGAGAAAGGACTAAATATACAAGGATTTCACCAAGCAAATTATCTTTGTTAAAGGAGGTTGGGATGAAGCTACAGAAGACTAGCAGATTGTGACACAAGTGTGACTCCAAGTGAAGAAGAAAATAAAAATCAGACAGAAGCATCCTAGATCACTGTGCAGTCAGAGGACATTTTCGTGACACTGCCGGGGAGTCCTTGAGCCTAAGCCAGCTAACAAAGAGTTCTCTAGATTCCAAAAATGGGTCAATGTTAGTATCCCCACTACATACAGGTGTGGCGGGGAGCAGCCCATAGGAAGTTTGGTCTTTGCAAAAACATAGGGTCACATTTCCAGGTGCAACAGCCAGAAGCTCAATCAGTGATATTACCTGTATTACAGGTTCTGGGAGACCATTCTCATAGTTACTCCCAGACTACATAACTCTTCCCTTACTTGAGACTCTCCCTTCCAGAGGACCATGCATCTTATTGTCTTTGGGGTGGCCAAATGATTTGTTTTGGGCAATGAAAAGTGAGCAGAAGTTGATGGTGTCACTTAAGACATAAGCTTTAGAGCCAGCATGTGGTTTGCCATGCTCTTTTTTCTCTTTCTCAACAACCAGAGATGTTCCAGATAGGAGTTATTTCATCATCCAGAGTCTGAGACAAGGATAACATGACACAGTGTCATGGCTGACCCACAATGGCCATGTAGCACACACAAGAAAAATTCCTCATCATTGTATACCATTAAGCTGTCTGGTCCTTTGTTCTTGTCACCAGGGAGTCAGTCCTAGATGTCAGGAAGAGCCAGCCCTCTCACTCCTCAGTACTTTGTACTTTTGTTGAAAGAATTCATTCAAGACCCATAGGATCCCATGCAGAAATATAGGTAGAATCTCTTGGAAAGTAAATAAAGATTTATGCCTTCAGAAAAGGTGGACTGTGCCATATAGGACTGAGTGTGAGTTTGGATATCTTTTTATGTGCTCACAGTCTAGAACTTCGGTGACAGAGTATAAACGTTACAGCCCTGCCATGATAGATTCCTCTTTGGAAATCTTTTCTTAAAATATATATCCTGTGTGGTGCTATGTTTCCCTCAGTCATTTTCCATTGTGTACCATAATGCTTTGCTTTTTCCTCTTTTGTAAATCCTTTAGTGTGGATTCAAGGAAATAAAACTACATTCAAGAACATAATGTTCTGGTTGAATTTATACAACTTTAGATTAACAGGAAAATAATCCTGACAAGTGACAAAAGATTCATAAACACAAATCCACTTCAGCATCTGTTTTCTCTATTACAAAATAAGAAGAAAAAGGAAAGGAAGCACCACCAGACACTGGGGTAGAGCAGTTCAGTTGGTCACCCACTTTCCAGCTGAGCTGCGCCGGCAGTCCAGTGCTAAGGGAGTGTCTGGACTTGATGTACGACCTTCTTTGCTTGCCAGAGATGCAAGAGCCTTGGGAACACTCCTTTTGATATAATCATAGATTAAAACAGGCTTTGCAAACTTTTGCCAAGAAAGAGCACATAGAAATTGGTAGAAACACTGTTCGTAAGGATGCTAGTCTTTGGATAAAAATAGAAACAAGCCAGAATGCTGACTAATTAACACACCTAATTACAGGGATGTCTTACCGACGAGTGCCCACATCAGCTTTTCTCTCATTAAAATGGTCATTGCTGGTTTCCAGTCAGAAAAAATAAGAAAATTACATGCATAGTACCTGGAAATTACTGTCTAAAGGGAAAGATGTGAACACACCTGGAGATATTCTGTCTTCAGGGCAACGTGCTGTAAAATTCTGAGTTGGTGTCCACCCACCCCATCCCCTGACTTTCCTCAAATCCAGAGACAGATTCTGTGGCCACTCTAGCTACCAAGCACATTTGGTTTCTAATAGAATCAGTGAAGTGAGTCCCATTTCAGGCTTCCAGCTGTAGCAAGATATTCCAACTGGTGGAAATCAATCCAATTGAAGCACCCTTCAGCACAAATCAAATGAGACTAGACTGCAATTGAGGAAAATTATAGTCATAACTTTGCTTTAGAAGCTAAGTCGGCTTTCTCTCTGCATGATCTTGGAAAATGGTATAGATGCTCTCAGCTATCAGCAATGATGCAGGTGCCAGAACACATTCTTGCTAAAGAGCGTTATTAAAATGTCTTTATTGATCTGGGGCGTGTCATCATTATTAAAAACAAAAGCAGAAGGGAAAGCAATAAAGTCAAATCGTATTCAAGGGGTTCCAGGCTTGATGTGCTAATGCTCCTGTTAATGCTGGCACCAAGGCGGGTTCCTGATGCATCCTGTCAATCAACACAGACACACTGGTGCAGAATAACTAAAATACTGCTCTTCATAAGCAAGCTCCCCTCCTGGGTTTCCATGGGCCATCGGTGGGCCATCGCTGCAGCTTGGTATCTTGTAAATGTGCATATCGAACAAGGTTTCTGACACATTCCTACTCAGAGCAGCACAGAATATGGTGTAAAAGAGAACCTCGGGAACCAGCTTGTAAATAACTGCCCACTCACCTACCTCCTGCTTTGACATACTCAGTCCTCTGCATGATAGGCGAGGAAAACTGAGGCCTGCAAAGGTGGGTGAAATGAGCTGCTCCAGGTCACACACTGAATTAGAGGTAGCTAAAATTAAAATCCAAGACCAGAATTCTTCCCTCCCCAGAACACCATCTCACAGTTCATCAGCAGAGTTCAGGGTGTTTGTGTGTGTGTGTGTGTGTGTGTGTGTGTGTGTGTGTGTTTTGTTAAATCATAAGTGAGTACGGTATGAATTATAAATAAATCAACAATACTCCACACCAAATCCCCTGAAGATAACTCAGAACAGGATGCTCGTACTTTTAAGATGCAATTAAAATGCAGTATATTCCTGGAAACAGATGTTCCAGTGTCGATCATCCTGAGGCAAACCAGGCAGCCTCCCCCAAATGTGGGGAGCACAGGCAGAATTATCACACAAGCAAAAGACTGGGAGCGATGGGCCAAAAAAGTGAGAAGTAAAGCTGATAGGCCCATTAGGAAATATCAAATAAAAAAAGAAGACAACGTAAGAGGTTGAAAGGTAGTTATTGCCTCTGCATATAAATGGAACTTATTTATCTTTGAGATAGAAAGATTAGAAATCCTTGGCCATACAAATTCTGTTTCTTTTTATTTGAATTCAACCCTATAAATACTTACTGAAACATCTGCTATGTGCCAGGCGTGAACTTAGATACAGGAGCACAGATAGACATGGACGGAACATCGATGATCCCTGCCCTCAAGGAGCTCCCGGTCTTATGAAAAAGACATACCAAAAGAGAATGTTTCACTAGATGCCTTCAGTATTGTGCTACGCTTCACAGAACACTCTGGAAACACTGAGACCCTCCTGTGAATGCACCTACCACACTCACTTCCCGCTCCCTTCATGAACTAACAGCACACCAATCTGGGTGGAACTGAATCCACTCCTAGCTGCAGTAGTGAGCCTTCACTGGATTAAGGCACTCAGCATGTGACTCTTCTCTTATCCCAATGATTGGTTCCAGTTGAACACATGACCTAAATTCATCCAATTAAAGTGAAGCCCACTTTGCTTCAGTGGTTGGGAGAGGAAAGGCTTCCTACTCTGCATTGTGTAGAATGTGCATGTGTGGACAGGAACCAAGGAAGCCACTTTAAGACGATAACTGGGTTCTGAGTGGGAAATTTGCTTTGCACCAGCTAATGTCAAAAAGAGAGAAAGCGAGCAATTTGAGCCCTGCCCAAATTGCAAACAAAAAAAGAATTATCATTATTCAAAGCCTTTGCATTTTGAAGTAGTTTGTCACACAGCTTTGGTAACTCAAAGAATGAGGGTGGCAACTAGGAAATGAACTGGATAACACAGAACTTTGTGGGCCACAGAAGAAAGCTGGGATTTAGTCGTGAGTAGATTGAGAATGTTTTGAAGTGATATAATCCAGTCACCACCATGAGGAGAATACAATGGGAAGAATTGTTGGGAATATTACAATTGTCCAGATAAGACATGGTGGAATTGGATGGTGGACATGGGAATGGGAAGAAGTTGACAGACTTGAATAATCCCCATTTAGCAGCAGTGTTAACATTCCAAAACACAAATGTGATGTAATCAAAAAGCCTGTCCACAGATTATATATAGCAACCACCAGGTGAGTCTCACAAAGAAGGGTTCTAAGAACGTGGGCTGGGCAGGAATGGTTCAGATAAGAAGGGACAATATGAATAAAAGTGCAGTGGCCTGAGGTACTGGAGGAACTAGAAATAAGGTCAGGGCAAGCGGGCCTCTCTGAAGTCTGAGCCCATCCCATGAGTGCTCAATAAATGCCCTTGACTGATGCTCCCGTAATGGGCCTGGCTTCTAAAAGCCCTGGTAATACAGCTGTGGGCTCCCTCAGGATCCTAGTGGGAAGGCACTGTCTCAGCCTTCGCTTTTATATGATGTGTCTTTAACACGAGTTCAATAGCAGACAGCAATAGTTTTTTTCTTTCCCCACCTGGGAACTTCTACTTGATTTTATCTTTGACTTCTCGTCATGAAAAAGAGGCAGTAAGAATCTGCCAGAGAGACAGGACCGTAGTCATGAAAAGGAAAAGGACACTCAACACTCAGTGAAGGAGGAGAAAAATCAATGGAAACCCAGGGGGGACAGGGCTCAGGTCCTTTAAGGGTGTACTATTTGATAAAAACATAAGCAATGCTGAATAAATCCTATAAAGAGGTGGGAAGTCTTGAGACAAATTCCATGTGGAGTTTTAGCCAAATAAGAGTCTTTTGTCCTATTTTCTGACCTTCCTCCACCAACATCTCTGGTCCCAATCTTGTTATGGCTGTTTCAGGGAAGAGCAATCTGCCCAAAGAGTATTCCTGATTCTCATCAGGGTAGGACAAGCTGACATCTGTAGGACAGTAGAGCATACTGCTGAAAGCACAGTGCAAGGTTCAGTTTCCTAGATGCAAATTTGAGCTCCACCATTTACTCTCATGATATAGTTGTGGATAAATACACTGGCCTCTCTGTGCCTTAGTTTCCTCACTTGTAAAAACAAAAATAAAGCAGTTATAGCTTCATGATCGATTCATGTTTACAACTTCATGTCATCATGATTACAGCCTGGGATGACTTCTTCAGCCCATGATGTAGTAACAAACACATAGTAAATATTCCATAAATATTAGCTATACTCATTTTTGTGTGAATCCTGGTAAATTTAGAGTGTACAGTTGTACATTGAGCTTCAGTTATATTATCATCCTTGCGGGAAAAGGGAAGAGTCATTGTTGGAAGGCAAGGTTACCCAGTGACTAGCTGAAGTGATAAGCGAGTACTCCAGCTATAGCTATGTGCTTTACCCTAAAGGAAGAGGACACTGTGGGCACTGCAGGGACAGAGAGAAGAGTGATAAAATCAGACTGAGAATATCAGAGAATTTTCCCTGACCATGAGCTCATGAGTTAAATTTAAAGGACAAATAGCATCTAGTCAGTCTCTAAAATAACTCCTCCTCATTGTATTAACATTCTTGTATTGTCTCCCCTAAACTGTACCTCGGTTAGCCTGGGTGGCAAAGAGCCAATAGCTTCCACATTGGTCTCTCACTTGGCTCTTTCTCTCATTCTCTAGGATCACCTGCTCAGGAGAAGCCAGATGCCATGTCATGAGGACATTCAGACAGTCCTCAAGGAAAGGTGTGTGTGGTGAGGAACTTAGGCCTCCAGACAACAACCAACAAGGAGCTAAGTCCTTCCAACACCTATGTGAGAGAACTTGGAAGCAATTCTCCAGCCCTAGCCAAGTTTTGAGATGACAGCAGTCTCAGAGACAACCTGACTGAAACCTCAAGTAAGAGCCTGGGCCAGAACTTAGCTAAAAGGCTCCCAGACTTCTGACAACCAAAACTACAAGATAACAAATTATTCTTATTTTAAGTCACTAAGCTGTGGGGTGATTTGTTACACAGCAAGAGATAACTGATACAAAAAAGAATAAGTTGGATAAAGAAATAGGGAAGAGCATTCCACGCAGGAGGACCAGCATGTACAAAAGTAGTACATCATGAAATAACCTGGGTTCTGGTTCTAGCATTCTAATGAGTGAGTGGCCAGAGATGAGGGTCAAGGGAGAAGCAATGACCACGTCAGAAAGGCCCAGCTAAGATTCTTCATGGGCCCTGAAAGCCACAGAGAATCTCCAAAGGATTTTAAACTGGGAAGCACTATCTGAAAATTTGTATTTCTTTTTACAAGGAATGTTCTGGAAGCATTTGGAAAGAACATATTCTCTTTCCTCTTCTTTATTAGATCTTTCCCTGCAATATTCAAACCTGTTCTGGAACCTCCTGCTTTGAAAACTTTTACACTACCTCCAGATCTACATAATTATCTACACATGCTGTATAAATTCCATTCCTTTGCCTTACAGTCCTATTTGATCTATTTTGGCTTCTGCCAAAACTATTCTTGCTAAGGCCACTAATGACCTTCATGTTGTCAACTCCAATGCTCAGTTTTCAGTAATTCTCTTACTGAAACTCTCAGCAGCATTCTATACTCTGGATGACACCATTCCTTCTTTGAAACATTTTTCTTCTTTTGGCTTCCAACACATAATATATTCATATTTCTTCTGTCTTTCTAGGCATTCCTTCTCAAAAATCCTTACCTGGCCCTTCTACCTCCTCTTCCAACTCATAAATGTTGAAATATTCTCAGAGAAAGATGCTGGGCTCTTCTCTTCCTAAATGTTCATCCTAGGTGACCCAAATTGTACCTACAGCTCATAATACTACCCATATGTTAGTTCCTCTCTAGATCTATCATCTGATCTCCATATCTGTATATGCCACAGACTACTAGAGATCTCCACTTGAATGTTTAAAATCATCTCAGATTTACATAAACAAATGAATGTTCTCCCAAAATCTGCTCCCTTAATTGGCCTTCTCTCCTCAGTAAATTCCACCTTCATAGGTCAGTATTAAGGAACTGATACTTAATCCCCACAACTCATCTTCAGCATGGGGCTTATGACCTCCATCCCCCCCAACACACACATGTGCACACACAAACACACATGTGTGTGCGCACGCGTGCACACACAGACACTTCAATCTAATATTAAGTATTGTCAGCTTTGCTCCAAAATATGTCTAAAGACTGCCCAGTTTATCCATCACCTTTGCCACTCCCTCACATTCCAAGCCATTGTCACCATCCCTAGACCACAAGAGCATGAGAATACCAATCTCATTAACTATATACTTTTGCTCCCTCTAGTCACACCTCCATGCAGTAGCCAAAGGGGCTTCTAAAATTACAAACCAAAGTGTAAGGTCTTCTTTTCTTAAAATTATCCCACAATTCCCCATTGTTCTATACTAAAACTTGAGACACTCATGGTATACATGACCCACTTCAGTCTAGCTACTGCCTCTTAACCTTTTTCTCACATTATCTGCTCCTTTGAGCTCTTTCAGGCCTTAGATTCTCCACAAGGTCTGGAATGCTCTTCCATTTATTCTTTATGTCCTCAAATACAGTAACTCCTCTTTATTTTTAGTTTTGCTCTCTATGGTTTCAGTTATCTGCAGACAACCATGCTTCAAAAATATTAAATAAAAAATTCCAGAAATCAACAATTCCTAAATTTTAAATTGCACACCATGCTGAGCAGCACAATGAATTTTCACACCCTCCTACTCCCTCCTGCCTGTTAGGTGGATCATTTCTTTGCCCACACTGTCCATGCGACCTGCCCACTAATCACTGAGTAGCTGTTTTGGTTACTGCATCAACAATATTGAAGTGCTAGTGTTCAAGTGACTTCTACATAATGGCCTAATGAGACATCATAATGCCTATGTCATCTACCTCACTTCACTCATCACATAGGCATCATGCTCTCTTACAACAAGAACAAGAACGAGTATAATACAACAAGATGAGAGATACAGAGAGAGAGAGACAGAGACAAAGACACAGACAGAGACACCTAGAGAGAGCAAGACAGACAGAGAAAGAGACAGGGAGAGGGAGAGAGAGGACATGCACACAATATTTATTACAAAATCTTATTATAATTGTTCTGGTTTGTTAGTAACTATTGTTAATCTCTTACTGTGCCTAAATTATAAAATAAAGTTTACCATTGGTATATATAGAGAGAGTCAGCCCTTGGTATCTTTGCACGTATTACAGCTTCAGATTCAACCAATTAGCAGGTCAAAACTATTTTTAAAAGTTGTGTCTGGGAAACCAAGAGTTGTGGCACGTGCCTGTAGCCCCAGGAGGCTGAGACAGGAGGACGGTGAGTTCAGGGCTGGCCTGGGCTACATAGGAAATTTAAGGCTGGCTTAGACTACACAGCAAGACCCTGTCTCAAAAAAACAGTGTTTTGGATATAACTCAGGAGTAGAGTGCTTGCTTAGCAAGTGTGAGACCTTGAGTTTAAACCCCAACACCACAAAAAAGAAATTGTGTCTATACTGAACACACAGAATTTTTCTTCTCATTATTTCCTAAACAACACAGTATCATGACTACTTACACAGTACCTACATTGTATTAGGATTTACAGGCAATCTAGAGATGATCTGAAGTACGTAGAAAGGTATGCACATATTATATGCAAATACTACCTTGTTTTATTTAAGGGACTTGGTATCTAAGAGGGGTCCTGGGACCCATTCCTCTTGGATGCTGAAGGAGGACTATATAGGAAGAAACAGAATATAGTCAGGTGCCACATGATGACTATGCATACAATAGTGTATACCCCATAGCCTGGGTGTGCAGTAAACTATCCCATCTGGTTTTCATAAGTGTACTCGACAATCAATGTTCACACAACAAAATTGCTTAATGATGTTCTCAGACTCTATCCCCATTGTGAACCACTGCATGACTGCATACAAGGATTTCTATATAGAAGCACTATCTGGGGTTCCAGGTTTCCACTGGGGATCTAAGAGTGTATCTCCTCAGATAAATAAAGGGAGACTACCATATTCTTTATTCCTTAGCTCTCCACTTAATTGACTTTCTCAATCAGAGCGGCCTTTGTGCCCATCTGTATATTCTTGTTATCCACTGCTATATAACAAAATCATTTGTTTTATCATATGATTTTGTGGCTCAGGCACTTAGGCCTGGTTTAGCTAGGTGATTCCTCAGCAGCTTACAGCATGAACTATGGCCACTCTGTGATACTCATCTGGTCATGGGCTGAAGCTGAAGCTAACAGGCCGAAGATGGACTAAGAGACCACTTGGGAGTGCTACCAATAAGGTTTGTTGCACATAGGGGTAAGCAAGTGGAGAACCCTAGGATTGAAGAGGCTGCCCCTCCTTAAGTAAAAGATTACAAAAAGGACAGATACGGGGAAGGAGTTAGGGAGGTCAGTTTGAGATGCTCATGAGACAACGGAACAACTATGGAGAGAAGGGACAGGGTCAAGTGTCATGGGTATTTTATTGCCCTGGTTTAAAGTGCAAAGGTATTAAAATGCTTAGTTGGCAGCTCTAATATGCTGCAGGTTAAGAGGGGACAGTCTGTGAAGAGGCAAGGCCAGAAGTAGAATCTTAGATTCCAGACAAGTGTCAGCCAGGTTCTGTCCTCCTTCTTCCTCCTGCATGTACAACAATATGGAACCGACTCAGGACAGCCACCCCTGGTGGAATGGAAAGTCTCGAGTTCCTGTGTTGTGCTCTCATGTTTTACACATTCAGAATCTCAGTCTCTCACTCACTCTCTCTCTCCTGCCCCCACCCTCATCTCTATCTCTCTTTCTCCTTAAGTTATTTAGTAAAAAATGTTTTCAAAGCTGGAACCATCGCTAAGAAACTCTAAGAGAACATCACTGCTGTCTGTGCTTGGGTCAGAGTAAAACTTTAACTCCCCGCAAATTATCATAGAGGTGTGACCAGAACACAGAAAAAGAGATTTGTAAAGATAGGGCAAAATTCTGGGTCACCAACTGAGCCCCCTTCTCTCCATGGAGTTCCACTTTCTTGTTTTAAATCTTATTGATGCTGAATTTAGATTTATTTAGGGCAGCTGCTCTGTTCTTTAGCACGGCGTGTTATGTGTGTTATGCAAGAATGCAAGTTAACCTGCACGGCAACTCAGGAAACATGGCTTCTAAGAAAGACGGGTCCAGCCTGCTCAGGCACATGCTGTACAGCTCTCAAAAAGCACCTGCAGAAGTGCCATGCAGTGTTGCACTGGCTTTGAAACACCATGTCGAATATTTCTAGGTGAGGCAGCTCTTAATTTTGGGTAGCCAGTCAAAGAAAAAGACTTTTAAATCCATCATGAAAATAATCAATACTTCTGAAGCATAAGAATAAAAACAAAAACATTTTTAACAGGAAGAGATCAATTGCTTAGTTGGCTTACAAAAACATTCAAATCATCTATACTTCAAAACATAAAAGTGAAAGTGAAAAACATTTGTATGCCACAGGAGGGATGATCAGGCATGTTATGTAAAGGTGGCATAGTACCAAAATTCTGGCTTAGGAATCACCTAGGCTTGTGTCTAAACCTGGCTTGCTTACTTACCATACAGGTGTATGGCCTGGGATAAGTCAATTTAAAAACTACCTGAGGTTTAATATTCTCATCTACAAATTGCAGAAGATAAAACCTACTACAAGGGATTTTCATGAAAATATGAACATCCTCAACAGTTATACAGGTTGTTCACTGCACAAGGAAATAGAGCTGAGGGAGCAAATGGAAGCTAAAATCCAGCTCACAATCTACGCACCAAGTCAGGGGCCCCAGAGCAGAATCGTTTCCTACCTGAGAGAACAGCCATACTTCTCATTTGTCTTAAGGAGCCACGTGAACTAGTAGTAACCAGATGGAAATTACATAAGATAAATAAGAAATATATAATAATTATTGCCTTTGATATTTATAATTACATTAAAAATTACAAAATGTAAATACTTAAACTCATGCCCAGTACATTGTAAGAATTTCCTAAATGGAGCAATCACTATGAAGGATAAAGAGGACCAAAACAGGCCTTCAGAATAATGAAGAATGACACATACAGAGAACAAATAAGTAAAATTTCTAGTAATCACAAGAAAAATATTCGGCCTTAAAAATAATTAAAGAAAATGAAGAAACCATCTTCCTTTAAAAGTGGCAAACTTTTCCAAAAAACGGATACCAAGAGCAGAACATGCATGGCTCTCTACACAGGTAGTGGAGGGCACTGTTAACCCCTTTCCAAACAAATATGGTTATATGTACAGAGTAAGGAAACTGTACACTCTTCACACCTTGGTGATTTTCCTTGCTCAAATTTAGCCTAATAATAATAATAATAATAATAATCAGGGCTGAACTACAACTAAAGATGTATGTCTGATACAGCTAAAGATTTATACTCTCTGCAGCAGTGTTTGTAATGACCAAAAAGTAAAAATAATCAGAATGTCCAGCAGTGAGGCATTGGTTGCCCCAAAATGACTAATAAATTGAATCGAAATAAGAGAAAAAAATGAGTTAGCATTTCCTTGATCTTTTTTCATTTCTTTTGTTTGCTTTTGATTAGTTAGTGCCTCTGTTTCATCCTTTGGGTTGTTGTTCTAACCAATTGTTTAGAGATAGGACATGAACCACATCTTGAGTCAGGCTCCCTGAAGACAGGGCCTGAGACAGAGGCTTGGGTGCCATGGGTCACTGGAAGGGAGCTCCTGGCAGGAAGTAAGACACGATGAGGGTAGGAGGAGTAAGGCTGGGGCAGGGGCACCTGCTTCAGGGACCTGCAGGGAGCTGCAGAGCTGGGAGCACACTAGGGAGGCAGATCCCTCACACTGGATGCAGGGGGGTCAGTTATCATGGGAGTCATGTTGGGTGGTGGAGCATTATGTCTGAGTTCAATTCTGAGCAGAAAGCAGCTTGGAGACATGAGCTGCCAACCCTGACAGATATCCAGCTACAGGAGGTCTCGGTAGAACAGCAGCAGTCTCCCTACAAGTGGGGACAAGTTGGATATTCAGACCAGTCTATGAGAGATAACAAGACCTTCCACCCCATGGCAATTATCAAATTACCTTAGTTACCTGTGGAACTCCGCCTGCTACACATCTGTGCTGTCACAGAGTAATTAGGTACCTTGCTCATTAAACCCTGTCTCATGAGGAATGCAGCTGCAGCTTTTTTCAGTGAAAGGCAAGCATCTAGATGCTGTTCACAGCCGGAAACCCAACAGTTTAAAAATGCATTCTGTATATGTTGCAAACCGTCTACACAGTAAATAAAAAGCCTATGGAGAAGCAAGCAATTGAAAATGCAAGGAATGCCCCTGTAAGGTTCAGGAAGGTGACAGCTTTTAAACAAATAGGCCAGCTTATAAATACTCAAAAAATGTGGAAAGGAAGACAGTTTCTTCATTCATCTCTGGACTATAAGCAAAAGTTTCTGTCTCCCCAGGAATCTCAGGCTTCCCGGGGCGGGTTCTCTGAGAAGGAGCACAATCATAATAGCCCACCTACCCATCGCCCAATCCCTAGAGGAGGCAGTAGTGTGAGGGCCTGAGGTGCCGGGGTTGCACTAGCTTAATGAGGCAGGAGAGTGGCTGCCAGTGCCAAGGGACAGGTTGCTGGCAGCTGGCAAACCCACCTCGGTTGGTCTGCCCTACCAAATTGGTATTAGCCAGGACTGCACATTCCAGTTCACAGTATGTGCTCAGCCAAGGATAATTTCCTTCCCACACAATGAGAAGGAACATACAATTCAAGTCTTGCTCAACTTTATCCCAGGTCTTCCTTGCCAACCCCAGAGCCAATTGACTGATGTGTCCAGTTTGTCCTTCTATCTGAGGTGCTTGAATAATAATCCACAAGTTTGACACTCAGAAAATTCCAGTATGCTCACATGGTCTCTCCTCTCTTCTCTCTCTGCCTCCCTCCTCCTCACCCTCCCTTTCCTCTCCCCTCCCCTTTTCCTGTCCCTCTCCAACCTCTAGCTCTTTTCCTTACTGCTTATATCGGTATGAACCCAACCCTCTCTCAAAGAAAACATGGGTTTCCCAAGCACATTCTCACTGGCCCAGCAACCCCTGTGCCAATGAGGTGCTACATGGACACCAACAGTTCTGCAAGTGTATGCTAAGTGCTTACTACACCCAGGCCCAAAAGTCACACAGGAGTTAGCCAGAGAACCTCATGGCCTCCCTAACCAGGGAATAACAAGATATAAAAATCAATGAACTGAGCAGTTTGCATCTCAGGTGTGTTAGGATTATAATATACTTCCCTGTAAGATTATTCTATTCCTAGCTTTCATTCTGCCCCAGTGGCAGAAACATACTTTACCTGGGGTTTGCTACCCTCTTTTCCTTGGAGTTGTGTTTTACTTCTAGGAGGTTAATAATCAAGGCAGAGAGACAAGGTGATATTTTGATCCCATTTACTCTTATGTGCTGGTCACAGTATCCCTCCAGTGTCTCTGGTCTTTGATCTAAAGATAACTCTGGCATAGGAGGAAAATGGAGTTGGGGGCAGACAGAGACTGCAAAGTAGGAAGATGAATTCAAGGGTTAATTTTTAAGTGTCCAAGAAAGCTATAATGAATTTGGCTTTCACTGAGTAAGGGTGGTAAAAGCAAGGAGGAGGAAAGAGAATGGAGAGGAATGTCTGAGGCAGAGTGTATGGGATCTATGACGGATGGGATGCAGGGAAAGGGACAAGGTAGCATTGAGAATGACACCCATTGAGTGACAAGGTGGCTGCTGGTGCCCTGACACCACCAGCAAGCTGCATGTGGAACAGGGTGTTGGCCGGGCTGACTGGAGAGCAGCTGGTGACCTCCCATCTGGGCCTGAGGACTTTGACAGAATGGGGAAAGGCCTCGGGACAGCTCTCCAACTAAGGTCTGAGCAGGAGGTCAAGCGGCAACCTCAGAACTGGCTAGCACTCTTGCCAGGTTTGTGGGAAGGACCACCAGGGGAAACTTGGAGCCCAGACAATAGTCAAAGGGCAGAAGCTTACCCAGTACCACCATGCAGGCGCAGAGAGAAGTGACTCTGGAGAGGAGGAAGGGACGCGGTAAGCCCAGGGATCCTCAGATTCATCAAAGAGAGTTGCCAGAGGATGTTCTCCAGCAGGACCCAGGGAGTGGTGATAGAAAAGACTCTGAGTTAGGTACTCAATCCCCTGCTGTGTCACCATCGCACACCATTAAAGAACCAGTCATGAGCAGCTGAAACATACTTTTCTTTACATTTAAAGAACATTTGAAAGGCACTAACCAGAAAGGCACCAAGCAGAAGGGGTGGTTAGCTCAAAATAGGGTCCTCTGCCTCAAGAGCTAGCTGACACCCACATCTCGGTGATTTGTGCCTCTGCCAATTATTCACGTGTGGTTTGCAAAGGTCCCTCCATCTATATCCCACAGAGGGCAGAAAAGCACCCAGAACTGACAAAGAAGCAGTGTCTTAGTTAGCTTTCCATCACTGTGACAAAATACTTGAGATAATCCACTTAAAAGAATGAAATGTTTATTCTGGCCTATAATTTCAGAAGTTTCAGATCATAGCTGCTTGGTCTGCTGCTTTGGGCCAGTGGTTGCACAGTACACCATGTGGGGAGTGTGTACTAGAAGAGACCACATCACTGCATGGTGACCAGGAAGCAAAGAGAGAGGAGAGAGGCCATGGTGCCCATGGCCCTTTCCAGGGCATGCCCCCAGTGACCTAACTTCCTCCAAGGAGGCCTCACCTCCTAAAGCTCTGCCATCTCCCAGTCGCATCAAGCTAGGGATCAAATCTTTTACACATGAGTCTTTGAGGGACATTTCAGATCCAAACCATAGCAAGGGTACACTTGACAGTGTGTGGGGACCTGACAGTGTGCGGATTACTCAAGTTGCAGCTGAAAGCTGTGCTGATTTAGGAATGTGCACATTCCTTGGTTTGTGTGCGAAGAAAAGTCACCAAGGGAAAAAAAAAGTCACCTTCCAGAATTTCAAAAGGAGCTAAAACTTCCAACCTGAAAATACTCTGCCATAAAATTTTAAATTACCATCCTTGGCTAGGCCTTAAAGATCATTCCTAGGTTGGAGATTTAGCTCAGTGGTAGAGTGCTTGCCTAGTAAGCACAAGGCCCTGAGTTCAATCCCCAGCACTGACCCACCACCAAAAAAACTTAAAAAAAAAAAAAAAAGACCATTCCTGAGGACTCTGGTGTGCAATAGGGACAGGTAACCAAGACTCACTTCAAAAGAATAAAATCCCAACTTCCTACTACAATGCCAAGTCCTGCATTTGTAGCCCACTCTCTTTACCCCCATCTTCCTCACTCTACAAGAGCCAGGCACGAAGAACTTCTCACAGCTCCCTAACCTTCAGGTTTTCCTACCTCAAGCCCTGTGCACATGCTTTTCCCCTACCTAGAATGGGCTCACAGGATTCAGCCTAAAAACTTTCTCCTTGGGGTCTTTCCCCAAATCATGTCCACCATTATTATCTCTTTCATCAAACTGTTCTCCTTCATGTCATGTACCACAATTAGCTGCATGTGTATGTGCGTGTGTGTGCGTGTGTGTCTGTGTGTGGGTGTCTGTGTGTGTGCATTGGTATCAACAGCCTCCATGAGGCTGTGGTCTCTAGAAAACTATCTTTGGTTCTTTTGGGGTCAAGCCTCAGTAAAGTCTCCTGTACAGTACAAGGCACAGTGAGTGAAAAGGCCAGTAACACAAATAAAAGGTAATGTGAGTCAAGGACAATGGAGAAGTTAAGAATTACTGATACACTGCAAGAGAGCAGAAGGCGAGTTCTAAGAAAGGACTGAACCATCACAGTGAAAAGCTAAATTTTTACAAGGGTTCAAGGATGTGAAAAGAGAATAGGAAGATCAAAATAAGTGTCCCAGGAAGGCTTTCTTTAGGTCAGCTTGTACTCTGTTTCTCTCACAGGAACTCCTATATTATGTCAATAATTATTCATTATAGCAGCCCATTTGACCTGGTCCACTTCCTTGATCCTCACAGAAGTCACTTAAAGCTTGAAATAAGGACACCTATATGCATCAACTCCAAGAAAAGGGTCACAGGGCACTGGAAAGGAATATGTGTGTTCCACATCAAAGGCATGCCTATTATTTACTTTTGGGTATAGTTTTGCCTGTCAAAATGTTATGGCCACTTAACGCATACCAGTTCAGAGAAGCCTGATGGAGCAAGAGGCTGGGTTTTCTATAACCGTACTGCTGCTGTAGATAATTAATTAATTATCTGCCTGTTCAGCCTCCACATTCTGCATGTATATGCTCACTTCAATTATGCTGAATAAACAACCCCCTTTAAAGGAAAACAGCAAGTGAATAAAAGTTCCAGAAACTGGAACCACTTAGGGACCAAGTGGAGGTACATACCAAGTACTAGAAGACGGAGGGAAATAGGAGTGCAGGTGATAAATGAGCTGAGTTTGTCACAGCTTCCCCCAAAGCCAGTTCTGTGATGCAGGCCTGGCTGGGGCTGCTCACCATCTCCACAGTGTGACAGCACACACACAATTTTCAGTGTCCCATGTCCGCCCATTGTCCCATTTTAGGATCCCCCAAAGGCAAACCTGGAAGTAAGCATTAGGATGAAGGAGTTTTGAGGAAAGATGATTCCAGGGAAGCATAACTAGGGGTGGGAAAGTGAGTCCAAAAAACCAGTAGAGGGTCTGTTGATGAGGAGTTTTACAATGGGAGTCGCTGGGGTAACCAACTGCAACCAAACCAAGAGGGCAAAATGAACCTTTAAAAGTCAATTTTTTTTTTCTTTTAGAGATAAGCTGCTGGAAGATGGCAGAGTGGAGAGAAGCAGAGTAAGAGCCTCCCCAAGATTTGTTGTCCAGACACTGGAATATAGCAATTTAGGGAAGGAAAGAAGGAGGGAAGCGTGTTCCCAGGACCCAGTAGGGAGCATAAGCAAGAGTTGAAACCCACAGGGAAACCAAAAGGAGAGATCAGCTAAGAAGAAGGTGACAGATGGACAGCACTTTCTCCCAGAGCTCTGGCTTGTGGCTCTAGCTAACAGCCACAACTCGCAACCCCAGCTCTAGGCAGGGGCAATGCAGTTTGAGCCTACAGATGCACGGTGACTACTGGAGACCCCAAGGACCACCATGGAAAGACACATGAACAGAGCGGAGCATGGACACTAAAGACTGCAATGGCTGATGAGTTACCTGAGTTATCTGGGTTCAGATGGCCCCCAGGAGAGGGTGGCAATCGGCCGATCACCATCTTGGAAAGGGGCCAAGCTCAGAACTCAGAAAAGCTGCTAGCAGCTTTTGGTGCTGGGGCAAGGAAGGGCAAGGCGGAGCAGAGTTCAAATGCAAGTTGACACAAAGGAAAGGAGCCAACTTCAAACTGGCAGGGGACTGAGCCCAAACCGGTGGGAGACACACAGTGAGTCTTCAGCTGAACAAGTTGAGTTTCAACCCCACAGCTAGTGATCAGGCTGAACATCAATGGAATTGGTGAAGCCTTGCTATTAAACCCAGCTGGGAACACTCACTACTCAGCCATAAACCTACTGCTGGGATTAATCAACAAGGACCTGGGCCTGTCTACTCTGTCTACCAGTGACAGCAAAGACATGCCTGGAAGAGGACTTTGTTTTTTCTTTTTTTAGTATTTTTTCCCTCTTTGCTCTTCTTTCTCTTGTTTTTTTTTTTCCTTGTTTTTATAGGAAAGTGACTTTCTAGTTTTTTGCTGTTACTGTTTTTTCTGTCCTTGTTTTTACTTCTTACCTCTCTCCTTCCCTCCTGTTTTCTTTACTATTTCCTCAGAGTATGTATAATTTTCCCCTGTCTTCCAACATTGCTTCTCATCTCTTTCTCTTCTTCTAGTTCTCTATTCTTTCCTCCTAATCTCTTTGGAATTTTCTCCCCTGAGAGTAAAATCACCATATTAAGGGTATATTTACTGTATACAAGTTTCTGGTTTATTTTGGATATTGTTATATAACCAAAAATCTAATTCATATGGTTAAAGGTGGCAGATCAATAGTTACCACAGTTTGTCATTTTCTAGACTGAGTTTGGTGCTATTGTTGTTGCTGGTTGTGCTACTTTAGCCAAGGTGACAGAATTGTTCTACTCAGTTCTTCCTTGCATGCCAAGACACAGATTAGCAGAGGGTCACAAATAACACTATAGGGCATGGTCAAAGAACTAGGGCTGGCTAAATAGACAGCAACTTCTCAGCCTGAATAAATTGAAGAGGCAAAATCTTGCAACAAACTCATAACAGAAAAACCAGCTACACCTGTAAGACATCTCTGAGGAAGAAGTCATTTCCAAAGGGTTCTAAAAACTAATAAAAAACCTACCTGCCACAGGCAATTCATAAGCATCAACCCAGGAACTAAACTAAAGAAGAAAAAATAGAAAATGAGAAGACACTCAAATAAGATGCAACCCCATACCTCCAGCTCACCAAAAGGAACCCCAGAGGGTAATGAAGTGGAACAATCTGAAAGCTTCCCACTCAGGCTGTTGGAAGCAGTAACAGCAGAAGTAACAAAGCAGATGAATGAGGCTCTACAAAAATATCAAAACAGAAATTATTTCCAGAATGAAAGACATAATTAGTGACTCTAAAGCAGATACAGATAAAAAAATATATATATATAGGAGCTTAGAATACTGATGGAAACCATAAATGCCCAACACAGGACAGAAATGGAATTCATGAAACAGATTCAGATGTCCAAGAGATTAAAAATTCCATTGAAAGTATTGTCAGTAGAATGAAAAAAATGTGAAGAGAGAATCTCAGATATAGAAGACAAGATTGTGATTAATGATTGAGAAAAGAAAGAGTTCTTCAAAATGGTAAGGGACCATGAAAAATCAATATGACAGCTGCTAGATGACAGAAAGAAAAATAACATAAGATTGATCGGAGTCAATGAAAAAGCAGGAGATAGCACAAATGACATAAAAAACCTGATCGCAGAAGTAATGGCAGAAAAATTCCCAAGTATGGAAAATGAACTAGACACACAGATAAGTGAGGCATTCAGAACTCCAATTAGCCAAGATCAACAAAAATCTACCCCAAGGCATATAATAGTCAAGATTCTGGAAATTCAACATAAGAACAGAATATTGAAGGCTGTTAGAGAAAAGAAACAAATCACCTATAAAGGAAAGCCCATCAGAATCACAGCAGACTTCTCAACACAAACCCTCAAGTCAAGGAGAGCTTGAAGTAAAGTATTTCAAGCCCTAAAAGACAACAACTTTCAGCCCAGATTGATGTACCCAGCAAAATTATCTTTCAAAATTGATGGAGAAGTAAGATACTTCTGTGACAAAGAACACTTGAAGAGATTCATGACCACCAAACCAGCCCTCACAAAGTATTCTGAAGGACATTCTGGAAAGAGAAAATGAGGACTACAACTCCAGGAATCGCAACACAATGAATCCTTCAGGCAAGTCAAGTAATTAAACAGAAGGGAAAAATAGGGAGCCAACAACAGATAAATAACATGCCAAGAATAAGTCAACATATGTCAGTTATAACCATCAATGCAAATGGTCTCAATTCACCAATCAAAAGAAGCAAACTGGCAGAATGGGTCAAGAAGCAAGACCCAGCAATATGCTGCATAAATAAACACATTTAATTCGAAAAGAAATTCATAGACTGAAAGTCAAAGGATGGAAAACAATACTTCATGCAACAGGAACCCAGAAAAATGCAGGGGTAGCCATTCTATTTGCAGACAGAGTGGATTTCGAGCCAAGACTCATTAAGAAAGACAAAGAAGGTTACTACATCCTTGTAAAGGGAACAATTCAAAAAGAAGAGATGACAATCAGAAATGTATATGCACTAAATACCAGCACACCTAACTACATACAACAAATATTAACAGACATGAAAAACCAAATAAGCACTAATACAATTGTAATTGGGACTTCAATTCCCCACTGTCACAAACAGACATATCAACTAGGCAAAAAGTCAACAGGGAAATATCAGAACTAAACCAAACTCTTGAACAAATGGATCTAGTAGATGTATACAGAGTATTCAACCCCACAACATCAGAATACACATTCTTCTCAGCTGCCCATGTGATTTTCTCCAAAATAGACCACATAGTAGCTTACAGAACGTGCTTAAATAAATGCAAAGGAATCGAAATTATCTCATGCATACTATCAGACCATTGAAACTAGAAATAAACAGCAAAAGGAACCACAAAAACTTCACAAACACATGGAAATTAAATAGCACCCTCCTGAACAATCAGTGAGTCACAGATGAAATAAAAGAAGAAATTAGACAGTTTCTACAATTGAACGAAAATGCCAACATGACTTACTGAAATTTATGGGACACAATGAAGGCAGTTGTATGAGGGAAATTTATAGCATTGAACTCCCATATCAGAAAAAGAGAGAAAGTTCAAATAAACAACCTAATGTTGAACCTCAAGCTTCTAGAAAAAGAAGGGCAAGTCAAATCCAAAGCATGTACAAGGGAGAACATTATAAAGATCTGAGCTGAAATTAACACAATTGAAACTAAGAAAGCAATACAATTGAAGAAAGCAATAACACAATTGAAACTAAGAAATCAATGAATCGAAGAGGTGGTTCTTTGAAAAATTAAATGAAATTGACAAACCCTTAGCCAACCTTATTTAAAAAAAAGTAAAGAAAAGACTCAAATTCATACAATTAGGAATGAAAATGGTGAAATTACAACAGATCCTGCGGAAATCCAGAAGATCATCAATACCTACTTCAAGAACCTGTATTCTAGTAAGATAAAAAAAATACAGAAGAAATAGACAGATTCCTAGATACACATGAATTACCAAAACTGGATCAAGAAGATATAAAAACGCTAAATAACCCAGTATCAGCCACTGAAATTGAAGAAGTAATTAAAAACCTACCAACAAAGAAAAGTCCAGGTCCTGACAGATTCACTGCAGAATTCTACAAGAAATTTAGAGAATATTTAATGCCACTAATTCTCAAAGACTTTAAAGAAATTGAAAGAGAAGCAATACTCCCAAATTCATTCCTGGAAGCAAGCATTACCCTGATACCAAAGCCAGAGAAGGAACCAAAGAAAAAGGAGAACTAGAGGCCAATCTCATTAATGAACATAGATGCAAAAATCCTCAATAAGATACTGGCAAACACAATGCAACAAATTATCAAGAAGATTATACACCACAACCAAGTAGGATTCGTCCCAGGGATGCAGGGATGGTTCAACATATGCAAATCAATAAATGTGAAACACTATATTAACAGAGCCAAGGACAAAAACCATATGATCATCTCAATAGATGCAGAAAAGGCTTTGACAAGGTCCAATACCCATTCATGATAAAAGCCCTGCAGAAAATTGGAAGAGATGATCTGTATCTCAATCTGATAAAAGCCATCTATGACAAACCAACAGCCAACATCATACTAAATGATCAAAAACTAAAAGCTTTCACTCTAAAATTTGGAACAAGACAAGGATGTCTGTTCTCACCACTCTTATTCAATATAGTTCTGGAAACATTAGCCAGGGCAATTAGACAAGAGAAAAAAATAAAAGGAATAAGAATAGGATAAGAAGAAGTTAATTATCATTATTTGCAGATGACATGATACTCTATATAGAAGACCCCAAAAACTCCACCAAAAGACTTCTAGATTTAATAACCAAGTTCAGCAGCATAGCTGGGTACAAAGTCAACACTCAATAGCATATGAATTACCAAACACATGGAAATTGTACACATACAACAGACTGAGAGAGAAATTAGGGAAACAACACCTTTCACAATAGCATCCAAAAAAATGAAGTATTTAGGAATCAATCTAGCAATGGAAGTAAAAGATCTAAACATTGAAATCTATAGTGCTTTGAAAAAGGAGATTGAAGAAGATATCAGAAATGGAAAGATATCCCTTGTTCTTGGGTAGGAAGAGCCAATATAGTGAAAATGGCCATACTCCCAAAACTCTTATACAGATTTAATGCAATCCCAATTAAAATACCAATAGCGTACCTCACAGAATTAGAGAAAACAATCCTAAAATTCATTTGGAACCACAAGAAACCTCGAATAGCAAAAGCAATTCTGGGCAACAAAAGCAAAGCAGGGGCCATCACAATCCCTGACCTAAAACTATATTATAAAGCTACTGTACTAAAAACAGTATGGTACTGGGAAAAAAAACACACAACAGACCCCAGGACTAATCAAACAGATTAGAAGATAAAGAAACATGTCCAAACACTCTCGATCACCTTATCTTTCACAAATAGGCCAAACAACCTCACCAGAAGAAAGAGAGCCTCTTTAATAAACGGTGCTGGAAAAACTGGTCTTCCACATGCTGAAGGTTAAAACTAGACCCTTATCTCTCCCCATGCACTAAGCTAAAATCAAAGTGGATCAAAGATCTAAATATTAAAACAGAAACACTAAATCTTTTGGAAGATAGAATAGGTAGAACTCTTGAAGACATAGGTATAGGCAAAGACTTCATGAACAAATCTCCAATTGCCCAGGAAATATCACAAAGAATCAACAACTGGGATCTAATCTTATCAAAAAGCCTTTTCACAGTAAAAGAAACCACCACAGAGTGAAGAAACCACCCACAGAGTGGGAAAAAATTTTTACAAGCTGTTCCTCTGACAAAGGACTAACATCTCAAATATATAAAGAACTCAAAAAATCAGACCACCCAAATTTAAACACCCAATCCAAAAGTAAGCAACTAAATATAATGGACACTTCTCAGATTAAGAATTAGAAACAGCCAATAAACATGAAAAAATGTTCAACATCACTGATCATTCAAGAGATCCAAATTAAAACACTGCTGGTGGAAGTGTAGACTGGTGCAACAGCTACGGAAATCAACGTGGAGATGCCTCAGGGAACTAGGACTAGAGATTCCATTTGACCCAGCTATTCCCCTTCTTAGTATCATCCCAAAAGAATTAAAAGCATCATACTGCAGCGATATATGCACACCCATGTTTATAGTGGCACAGTTTGTAATAACTAAATCTTGGAAACAGCCCAAATGCCCATCAAAAGCAGAATGAATAAAGAAAATGTGTTTTTTTAATACAATGGAGTACTACTCTGCCATAAAGAATGATAAGCATGAGATATTTCTAGGTAAATGGGTGCATCTTGAGACCATACTCTTAAGTAAAATAAATCGGACACACATGTTTAAATACAGCATTGTTTCTCTGGTGTGAGAAACTGAAAGTGTAAATAAAGACTAAAATGTATTATATTGGGAAAGGGAAGAAAATATCCAAATGTGAAAGGGAACAAGGGAGGGGCAGAAGGAAAGGAATGCAGGGACAAGAGAAATAAGAAATAGAAGGAAAAAATGGAAACAGAGCTTTTGTAAATAAGGAAGGATGAGGAGGTGAAGGGAGGGGAGGGGAATGGGAAGAAAAGGAGCAACAAGATATATCATGTACAGGTACAAATCCCCTATGATGAATGTTATCACTATGTACATCTAAAATGTACCATTAAAATAAAATTAAAAAAAAAAGAAAATAGAGATAAACTGCTTCTCCAAGCTTACTTATGCTGAGGGCATGACTGCTACCCCTCCTCTCCAGGCTCAGATGATTGGATAGAATATGTGAGCGACAGCTCCAGGAGGTGGAGGTCTGCAGATGACAGCCCAAAGGGAGAAAAGGAGCCAAAAAGGTGTTGGGGTTGAGTTGGGAGGACAGCAAGGGAATTTCCTTATCTAATACCTCACTGTATTTCCTCTCCCCTCTCTTCCTAAAAAACGCTTACACACCTGAACTTGGAGAGATGGTGATTTGAGGCAGTATAAAACTCCCTCATCTCCTCAGAGCTGCCTTCAAATAAAACCTCTTTCCACCAAGCTTCTTGTATTTGAAGTGTTATAGCAAGTGATAAGGACCTGAGGGCCCAGTAACACTATGAACCCTCTGAAAGACTGCATGCAGTGCACCTCAAAATTGTGCCAGAAAGGGCAAAAAAAAAGTGTTCCATTTCTCCACCACATGCTTCCCAGCATTATTTTAAGGCTGGTGATCCAGGAGTATTGTGCAAAGCCACACGTCAGGGTGACCCAACAGCCTAAGGACATTCTCCAGAAGACAAACACAGTAAGCCACAGAAGTATACAAAGACTGTGGTTCAAGCAAACATGAGGGAGGGTCCGGGGAACATGGGCAGCACACTGGAAGAAGCTCCTACAAAGAGAGAGAGGAGACCTCAAGAGAGAAGTATGGACCTTCTACCAAAGTTATGAACTGAACTTACTTACTAGACACTAGATAGTTCAAACTTTAAAAGAAAGAAATGGTCCTTTTATGGTCCTTTTATTGTAAAGGCAGTTATGATTTTATAGATGCAGATTCACCTCAAAGTACATGTGAAGGTATGGATTGAGAAAACCCATAATCAGGGTGATAGAAATAAAGGCTAGTCCAGAAACAAGACAGACAGTTGAAAGAACAGAGAAGTATAATGAGAAGGATGAAGAGTGCCTCTTGGGGAAAAACGACACAGACAACTGGATCTCAATGAGTGATCAATGGTGTGAAACAGAGGACTTCCCAGAAACCTTTGCAGGACAATCTAGAATAACAACATGCCTAAGGCTGCAAGTTAGAAGATGGCAAGAGTAAAGAAGTTTCTGACCTCTTTTACTCTTACAAGTCCCTCAAGGCAATGAAGGAAGAGATAGAATACAAACTCCCCTCCTGACAGAGCTACAGGACATCTGTAAAGCTAAGCCACAATAGGTCAGAAAGAGTTGCCAAATGCAGAGAAAATTAAACAGTTCTGGAAGATGCTGAAAGCACAAAGTAAGTGGTAAACCGGAGGGGCAAAATTAACAATTCTATCTTTGGATCAGTGAAGGATGTGCGAACTAACTGGGGGAACTTCCCTAGATTCTGCAAAATGACAGAAGAGATACAGCCAAGTACCCTGAAGTGGAAATTATATGCAAAACATTCTCTCATTACAATGCAATTAAACCAAAAATGAATGGCAAAGGCTTTGGAAACACCACATGTCACAATCTATGGACTACAGCTAAAGTGTCTCAGAGAAACAGTCATAATCTCAAGCATTGATGTTATAAATACAAAAGGCTGAGAGAAAGGAAGTGCATATACACTCCCAAGGAGTTACAAATGAAAAACTTTAAAAAATAAGCCTAAGTAAAGCTGCAGGAAATAATGAATAAAAGCAGTAATCAATGAATATAAAGTAGAAAAGTAGTGAAAATACATATAGAGACATAGATAAGAGACAGAAGATAGATGAACACACAGGAAAATGCTTCAGGAAGGAAAAGACATCCAATAAAATAGCAAATAATGAGCTAAATTAAGGACTACAGATATGAATCATAAAAATGGAAGATAAATAGAGTACATTAATATAATCATAACAGACAGTTTTCGTACATTCTATTCAAATAATTTGAAAACCTGAAAGAAATTATTTGAAAAACTTACTGGAAAATGATCTAAAGACTTAAATTACTACAAGTGAACCCCAAAGAACAGACAATTTAAACAGACTAATTACTCTCAAACAAAGAAAAAATAAACCTAGGAAAAAAACTGTCAAATAGCTACCCATCACAAAAACACATGTCCAGATGGTTTTACAGGGAAAACCTACCAAAACTTTAAGAAAAAGCAAAACCAATGCTATTTAAATTGTTGCAGAACATATAAAAAGAAGTGAGATTCCAAAAGCTTTCTATGAATTCACCACTACACTGATAGCCAAATCCAACAATGATAACACAAAAAATAAAACCACAGGCTAATCTCACTTATGTTGACAAAAAATACTTATCATAGAAATATTAGCGAAGAGTCCAGCAACACCAGGCATGGTGGCACACACCTATAATCTAAGCACTCAGGACGCTGAGGCAGGAGGATGGCAAGTTCATGCCCAGTCTGCTTTACCACAGCGAGTTCAAGGCCAGCCTGGACCCTACAGTGAAACACTGTCTCAAAATATAAGAATCCAGGGAAGCAGGAGGACAGAGGACCCATGCACCCTACCCCCCACCCAATGTTACCCCACCCCAGAGACCAGGTGAGAGACAGCCAGGGGAGACAGTTTTGAAGAGGGTAAGAGCTTAACAGGGATCTCCTGTGATTCCCTGGAAGACTGGTCAGGTTTGGTGTGTGTATTCTTTAGAGGACATGTTCCTAAAGGACCAGCAGCATGCTGGACCTCTTGCACTACCATCTGCATCCATCAGGAATTACTGCTCTGAATTACTAAAAGGTTGATATATGGGTGTCCTAAGTGTCTTCATTAAAATCATAGGCCTCCCTGTTCTGGTTAAGGACAGTTCATGGGTGGTTCTTAGAGTTTGTCAATATCCAGTTGATATTTGACACTATTGTTGTTGCTGACTTAACCACTACAGTCAAGGAGGCATAGTAGTTTTGTCAATTGGTTTTCTCTCTGTGTCAGTACCTGGATTGCCTGGAGGTGGTAAACAATACTGTGGCTCACTCCTGAAGAACTAGGCACTGGGCTAAAGGAGCTGTAAACCTCAGTACAAAACAAACAAACAAGAGTAGAAACATGAAAAGATAAGACAACAAAATGCCTCCCAAAACTCCCAGAGCTGGTTCAGGGAGACTTGGGGAGAGGAGATCACAAACCACATAGCAGAAAGGTACCAATAGAGGTAAAACAGTTCAATATGGTGGTTGGCAAAGTTAAAGAAGATATAACTAATCACATACAACCAAAATGAAACAAATACTCAGCAAGTCTAAAGAAGACATAATAAAAATCTAGTGGATCTAAAGAAAGAAATGCAAAACATGAATTCCCAGCATAGGAAAGAATGGGAGTCCATAAAAAAGTACCAAACAGAAATCCAGGAGATGAAAAATATGATTGAAAGTATGAATAGCAGAGGTGATCAGTGTGAAGTCAGAGTGCCAGATTTAGAGGACAGGGCTGTGATCAACGATCAATTAATGAGATGAGCAAGAGAACTTGAAAAATGGATCCAATAGATGCAAGATGACTCAGAGAATATGAATAGGAGAGTAACTAAAATTAATGAAAAATCAGAAAACAACTCAAAGGGCATAAAAAACTAGTAGTAGTGGAAAGTAGTAGTAGAAGTAGTACAAGTAGTAGTAGAAACTTTCCAGACATGGAAAAAGAATTTAACATACAGATAAATGAGACATATGGAACCCTGAATAGCCATGATCATAAAAAGTCACTGCATGCCACATAATAATTAAAATACCAGAAATATGACATGAAAACTGAATTTTAAAGGCTGCTAGAGAAAAGCAACAAATCACCTATGAAGAAAAAACTATTAAAATTACAACAGATTTCTCAATACAAACCTTAAAAGGTAATGAGAACATGGAATGAAGTGTTTCAAACTTTTAAACAACCTCCAACCCAGACTGCTATATCCTGCAAGATTATCTTTCAAAATTGAGGGAGCAATAAGATATTTCCATGAGAGAACCTAAAGAAATCTATAACCATCAAACATACACTCTAAAACTTTTTCAAGGATATTGTAGAAGGAGATGATGATGCTAACAATGCCAAAAGATTCGATAAAATAAATGCTTCAGGTAGGGCTAGTAATTAAGTAGAAAAGAAAGAAAGCAAAACAGCAATAGGAAATTAATACAATGACAGGAATAAGTAAATACCTATTAATTATAACTATCAATGAAAATGGACTCAACTCACCAATCAAAAGAGACAAATTAGCAGAATGGATCAAGAAACAAAATTCAGTTGCATGCTTTATACAAGAAACACATTTAACACAAAAAGAAATGTATAGACTAAAAAACAAAAGATGGAAAATAATACTCCATGCAGGAGTGACTGTCCTATTTTTAGACAAAGTGGACTGCAAGCCAAAGCTGATCAAAAGAGACAAAGAAGGAATTACATATTGGTTAAAAGAACCATTCAATAGGAAGAGATAACAATTATAAACATATGCACCAACCATGGCATACCCAACTTCATTAAACAAACACTAATAAACATAAAAGATAATAAACATCAATACAATTATAGTGGGAGACCTCAAAAACCTCACTCTCATAAATACACAGATCAACCAAAAAAAATCAACAAATATCAAAGTTGAACTGTATTTTTTAACAAATGGACTTTATATACAAATATATATATGGTGTTCTACCCAAAAACAGAATACACATTCTTTTCAACTGCATATGATACTTTCACCAAAATACACCACAAACTAATGAATAAAGCATGTCTAAGTAAATGCAAAAATATCAAAATTTTACCATGTATATTACTAGATCAAAGTGCAATGAAACTACAAATCAATAGTAAAAGAAATCACAGAAACTAGGAAAACATATTGAAATTAAACAACACACTCTTGAAAAATCAGTGGGTCACAGAGGAAATGAAGGAAGAAATAAGACTGTTCCTAGAATTAAATGATAGTACCAGTAAAACATATGAAAACTTACGGGACCAAATGAGAGCCTTCTTATGAGGGAAGTTTATACCTGTGAATGCTCACATCAGAAAAACAGAACAAGCCCAGATAACCTAATCGTACACCTCAAGGTCTTAGAAAAACAAGAACAATCCAAATCCAGAGCTGTACAAGGAAGGAAATTATAAAGATCAAAGCAGAAACCAATGAAATAGAGACAAAAAAAAAGAAATCAATGAATCAAAGATCTGGTTCTTTTAAAGAATAAACAAAATAGACAATGCCTTACCCAATCTTACCCCAAAAAAGGAAGAAAGGACGCAAATCAATGCAATTAGAAATGACAAAGGTGAAATCGCAACAATGCCAAAATCCAGAAAATTATTAGCAATTACTTCATGAACACAGACACCAAAAAACTGGAGAACTCAGAGGAAACGGATAAATTCCTACTTACACATGAATTACCAAAACTGAACAAAGAAGACTTAAAAATCTTGAATAATCCAATAACAGGCAATTAAATTAAAGCAGTAATTTAAAAAGAACTAGCAACTAAGAACAGCCTAAGACCTGACAGAGTCACAGCAAAATTCTATTAGAGCTTCAGGGAAGATCTAACACCAATACTTCTCAAAATTTTCAATGAAATTGAGACGGAAAGAAGTACTTCCAAAATCATTCTTAGAAGCTAACATTCTCCTATTCCCAAAATCAGATAAGTATCCAACCAAAAAAAGAGAACTACAGCCCAATCTCTCTAATAAACATAGATGCAAAAATCCTTAACAAGATACTGGCAAATAGAATGCAACAAATCCAGGAGACCATACACCATGACCAAGTAGACTTCATCCCAGGGATTTAAGGATGGTTCAACATACATAAATCAGTAAGTGTAATCCATCACATAAATAAAGGCATGGACAAAAATCACATGATTATCTCAATAGATGTAACAAAAGCATCTGACAAAATTTGAGACCCATTCCTGACAAAATAGATATAGAATGAACTTAACTCAAGCTGATAAAAAAATTTATGAAAAACACTTACTGCCAGCATCACATTAAATGGGGAAAAACTGAAAATCTTCCTGATTAGCTAAAATCAGGAACAAGACAGGGATGTCCATTATCACCACTAGCATTCAACACAGTCACTGAAACATTAGCCAGAACGTATCAGGCAAGAGAAAGAAATAAAAGAGATACATATAGGAAAGGACAAAATCAAAATATCATTATTTATAGATGATATAATCCTTTACAAAAACTTCACCAAAAGACCCCTAGAACTAATAACTAAATTCAGTAATGTGGCAGGATACAAAATAAACACACAAAAATCAATAGTATTCCTTCACACTAAAATAAACTAATTGAAAAAGAAATGAGGAAAACAACACCACTCAGAGTAGCATAAAAAAAAAAATTAACTACTTCAGTATTAACCTAACCAAGAAAGTGAAGACCTCTACAATGAAAATTACATCAGTCTGAAAGAGGAAATAGAGGAGGACAACAGAAAATAGATATCCCCTGTTCCTGGATAGGCAGAACCAATATAATCAAAATGACTATACTGCCAAAACTGATATACAGATTTAATGCAATCTTAATCAAAATACCAACAGCATTTCTCACAGATCTAGAGAAAACAATCCTAAAATTCTTATGGAACTAGAAGAGACCCACTATAGCCAAAGCAATCCTAGTACAAAGTAGGTAGCATCTCTAACTTGAAGTTATACTAAAAACCTACAGTGATTAAAATGACATGGTGCTGGCACAAAAACAGACATGTGGATCAATGGAACAGAATTGAAGAAGCAGACACAACCCCACATAGGACTATTAGATCTTTGACAAAGGAGCCAAAAACATACACTGGAAGAAAGATTACCTCTTTAATAAAAATGTGCTGAGAAGATTGGCTATTCATTTGCAGAAGATTGAGTCAAGGCACATACATCTCACCATGTATTAAACTAAAATCAAAATGGATCAAAGATCTAAATGTAAAAAAAGAAACATTTAATCTACTGGACAATAAAAGAGATGCAACTCTTGAAGATATAGGCACAGGCAAGAACTTTCTGAACTGAACCCCAATGGCACAAGAAATACCAAGAATCAACAAAAGGGATTATATCAAATTAAAAATCTTCTGCACAGCAAAGGGAACAACAACAGAGTGAAGAGTCAACCTTCAGAATGGGAAAAAAATTTTGCCAGCTATACCTTGGACAGAGAACTAACATCTAGAATACATAAAGAACACAAATTAGACTCCCCAAAATAAAACACTCAATCAAAAAAATGGGCAACTGAAATGAATAGACACTTCTCAGAAAAAAAGTGCAAATGGCAAATGAATACACAAAAACACGGTCACCAACACTGGCCATTAGAGAAATGCAAATTAAAACTACATTGAGATACCATCTTACCCCAGAAAGAATGGCTATTATTTAAAAAATCTAATAATAACAAATGCTGGCAACATAGCATGATTAACTGAAGTTCATGCCAAGATAAAACACACGCATGTAATTAACCATATCAATAAGTCAAATTGAAAAATCATAAAGTATCTCCAGAGAGTTAAAATGATTAGATAAGATTCATGTCTACTTGTACTCCAGTTTTTCTTGGACTGAGGGGTTTCCCAGGACAGTACTTTCAGTGCTAAAATTAGGAAAGCCTCAGGCAAAAGGGATAAATTGGATACACTAATATCTGTACAAATACATAAATGCTTCCTTATCAACAGAGATAGAGATCAACATAGCTACAGATAGTATGCATCTAAATCTAGACAGCAGTGGCAGAGAATTGCTACAAATATCAATAAAGTCAGGGAAAGTCAAGTGATGTTCACCAATAGAATATTATTTTAACATTATTATGGAAGTACTAGCCAGTGTACTTATCTAGGACAACAAAATTTTAAGTATAAAAATATTAGAAAGTAGGAAATATTATTGTGATCTGCAGATAATATAATTTATTCCTGGAAAACTTAAGAAAATCAACTAATTTCACATAATAAAAGACAACTAAGGCATCTGGGTATATAATAGCATAAAAAATAGTATTCCTAAAGAAAAACAGAAAACTCTTAGGAAATATCATAGAAGGAAAGATACCCTTGACAAGGAGAATAAAAATACGAAATATTTAGAAAAAGTTTAAACAGAATTTATTTAATTAATAATATATGCAAGATGCATGAAGAAATTTTAAACTGAGGTAAATAAGGAAAAGAAAAACTGCGGAGATGAATATGCATACTCTGGCCTTGTACCAGACGACTGTCAATTGTCCCAAAAGTATTCTATAGAGTATCCGTAATGTGAGAAGAATAAAAATACCAACAGGATATTCTTTTTAGAACTAGACGAACTGAATTTTGAAATGTCTCTGGAAAAGCTGGAAACGGGCTTGGAACTGCACAACACAGCAGAATTCCCCCAAATCAATTGCTATTCATTTCTCCCCAAAACACTCCTCACAGCACTAGCTCCCTCCTTTTTGCTGTCCCCCTCTTTTTGGTGCTGCTGTCCACACACCTGCTGGTTTTTCACAATTTCCCCAGGCTACCTCTCTATGTCTCATCCTTTTCCACGCCTTTCCTTCTCAGGAGTCTGCTTGGGCCCAGCAGAAGGCACGGAGCCGAGGTGCCCCAAGGGCTCTTTCCTCCTTAGGAGAGGAAACGGGAGGACAAAGGAAAAAGAAACGGAGAGAGGGAAGCAGAGGAAGACCACAAATACCCCCACTCAATCCTTTACTGTAAGACAAATATTGCTATAGTATTTTAATAAACAACATGCATTAACTTTGCAAATAGCAAGTGCTATAATATTAGCCATAACTTTCATAGGACAGTCAATGGAAAATAACATGTATTCAATCTAAAGTTTACAAAGCCCTACAACAAAACCATGAGATGACAGGTACTGTTATTCCCATCTTACTGATGAAGAATTGGAACCTAATCAGCTAAATGACTAACTGGTACCCACATCACAAAGCCTAGTCTATAGAAGGTACTCAAATGACAATTTTTAAAAATATCTGCTCAAAATATTAAACATTGAATTAATCCTTTTGGAGAAGAACTGACACTGAGAAGAATGAAGCTAATATTTGTGTAGGGGTGTACATATATTTAGCATTAAAGTGCCCAGTGGGATTAGGGGGTTAGAAATAAAATAAGAATCTTTTAGAGAATATCTAAGAACAGATGTCAAGATCTTTTTCCAGTCAGTTGGGTGGCTGTGGCCACAGAGAGCTCGGAGCATCTGCCTGAGACTGATTAGAAACTCCTTATCTCTAGATATGATAGGTGCAAATTTCAAAACCTAGAAATAAACATAGGCAATACCTTTTCATGCACCAACATGTACACAAATGGTACCTTAACTTTTTCTGCAATTTAACCATGTCGTCACTCTACCCATCTTTCAGTTTTTCTCAGACCTCATATTTTTACATCCTCTCTTTTACCTTTGCAAAACTGCAAACTGGATCCAAAACCTTGACCACCTCTAGAGCATGTGGCTTCTACAGGTTAGTTGTTGCCAGGGATAATAGCCACATTCTGTAACTCCACACTCTTGCTGCTGTATCAGTCAGGATTTGCCAAGTTTGCTGAGGCAACAATCTCAAAATCTCCGTGGCTTCAGACAAAAAGTTTATTTCTCATACTTACAAGTTTAATGCAAACTGACCAGGGTTTTGCTCATTAGAATTACTTAGGAACCTAGACTGATGCAGACTTCTTTCAGCTCCCCTTCCCATGATCACAGAGCAGAAGAATGTGCATATAGTAACTCAACTTTAACTCTTAAGATTCCTGCCAGGAAGTGACACCTGTCACTTCTACTTCTAGCCCACTGGGCAAAGGCAAATCATATGGCATGTCCAAGCACAGCACATTGGGAAAGTAAGCTGCTCCCACAAGAAGGGGTGCTGAATGTTTTGGGGCAGTAATACAACCTACCCAGATCCCTTTTGTTCCCAGGGCCCTGGTCAGGGGAAAAGGCAGAGTAAGCTCTGCACAGCCACGTTGCTATGAGGGAACCCAGTGCACTAGCCACATCTGCTCGTGGATTTCCACCCAGGATACTTGTTCTAGCTGGAAGCTTCTGACCTCTTGGAAAAGAGATTAGAGGGAGGCAAATATGTGTAAAGTGTTCTATACTTTGGCAAAACTCAAACAAAGGCTTTGTTTTGGTGTGAAAAGGCCAAATATGAGCAGGGAGAAAGAAGCAAATGAATACATTGTGCCTCTACACTTCTCACGCTTCCAAATGAGTGGGTGAAGACTAAATATCTCAAATACTGCACAAGTATCCAGATTCAAGTTATTCATTTAGTGCATTCCAGTTATAAAAATTACCATAGCTCTAGATTTGCTTTTTATCTTAAAACTAGTCTAGTTCCCATTTTCATGATTCTGCCAGGAATTAATTTTTAAGAAGCCATCTCTCCTGAAACTTTATTCATTGTCCTTGGAGTTTATGTATATTTATTCTGCATCTCTGTATTGTCCTCTCCATTTTTTATATTCTCTGTTACATACTGGCATATAAAATTATTTGCTTTTCTACTCAGTGAGTTCACTGCATTAAATGTGTGTGCGTGTGTGTGTATACATATATATATGTATACACATACACAGATATGGAAACAGTGATCAAGAAATCAAGACAGAGTGGAGAGAGAAGGAAGAAGAGAAGGAGGAAGAGGAAGAGAAAAAGAGAAAACAGGTAAATAAATGCAAAGTCAATAAATGTTCAAGTCCTTTTGGCCACAAGTAGAAACCATGATTCAAACTAAAATAATGAGGAAAATTATAGCTTTATATAACTATGTGGTTTTATAACCATATAACTATATAACTATATGACCACACAGACTTTGGATATAATTAAGGCCAAGAGGCAGGATGAGTTTCCAGGTTAATTCAGTAAGGGGTCCAACCATGACATCAAGAACACAGATGCCTGCCATCCTCAGGCCAATGAGAAGATGACTACCTTCTCTCCTTGCCAAGGACCAGTAAAAAAGTCCTGTAGTGCAATTCCCCTCACACAATACTGGCCATCAATGTCCATTTTTGAGTCAACAGTGGGCAAAGGAAGCATGGGCACAAGCTTGGAATGGATGTGCAGACCCAGTCGCAATGGCTACCACTGGATGCAACCTACAGGGGGATTCTACTTGAAGTCACTTTCCTTCTCTGAGTCCCAGTTTCTCTGTCGGTAAAACAAGTGGCACTGAGGATTTTCAAGTTTCATTCTGTTTATAACATTCAATGTCTCACAAGTCTTTAAGAGAAATAATATGTGAGGCAAATAACATTATCGTGCTGACCTTCAAAACTGCTATGTTTAAAATGTGTGAATAATCCTATCTCGTACAGTTTTGGGGATGTTCTCTAGAGATAATACAGTGAAAGGATCTCATACGATGGCTATTACATTTTAGTTACTCACCAAAGGACATAATAGTCATGTTTATTATTTTACTATTACTCCAAAAGAAAATTATATTCCTAAGAAAACTGAATGCCTAACAGAGAAGGAAAGAGGAATTTATTTTTCAAAGAAAAACAAATAAACTCATTCCCTCTAAGCATCTAATTTTGTTTTGTTCTCTTTGTTTTGTTTTGGTAACCCTCTCACTTAATTCTTTTAAAGTCATCTTTTGAACTGGAAATAGCTTCATGATTTTCAAGATATGTTTCCAGAGTGGGTATTATGTTAAGATTGCTACACCCTTGTCACCATTAACTGTTATTTGCATCCAAAGAGGAAAACATGTCATTTAAATTCCAGACGTTGAGTGTATAATTTATGTTCTTAGGAGCCCAAGCACGTTTCCTTATTGTTCGGTGGACTCCGTGTATTTCAGAAATCACTAGTGCATCAAATTATTAACATTTAAACAATGATTTTCAACTCTATCTCTGCCACCTTTGGGCTCAGATGCAATGGCTAATGGTTCAACTAAGTAAAATAATTCACTGCACTCACTGTACCCTGTAAGAAGGAGGTCTT
>PVJO010003773.1:0-118013 GCA_004026905.1 Hystrix cristata | reverse complement strand
CCCGCTGACTCACCTGTGGTTTTCATTCCCAGAACTTCTGCTGTGTTTTGGTTTTGGGGGGGTCATGTGCGCTCCTCGTTTCTCCCACAGCTGAGCTGAACCTGACCTCACCCCCTCTGACCACGCCCAGACCTTCCCAGGAAACATTCTGGGTCCAAAATATGCAATTTTCTAGCTCGTGAGAAAAGAGATGGAGAGTGACATGCTACTTTGCATCATTTTGCACATTTTTCGCTGAATACAAACAACGACACGCCGAAAGCGACTTTCCACTCAGCCCGAATTTCAGAAACTCTGTGGAGCCTGGAGACTGTGGAGCCGGCACCATTCTACCTCCGTTTCTTTCCCTGAGAACCTGCCCGCCTTCCCCGTTCCCCGAGTCACCCGGCTGCCCCTTCTGCTCTTGCTGGGCTCTGTGCAGGGCGGGCTCCTGCCTTTCCCTTTTCGTGAGCTTTGGGCACCACGCCCCAGCTTGATGGCGAGCCCCTGGGAGAGGATTTAAACCTGGACCTTCTAAAGGTTTTTGTAAAAGCGAATCGCGCTCATTGGGAATTAAAATATTCAAAACATAGCAAAATGCAAGGAGGAAAGTATCACTTGAAATTTGGTCCTCCTGAGACAGTCGCCGTGTTGGCCGTGACATCCTGTCCCCGGCGATGTTTGCATAAGTGGTTACACGAATGGGGGCGCCGAAGTAGTCATCACCGTAGTGGGGACTGACCAGCCCTGCGGCACCACTTTGTCATTTCTCTCCTGCTTCTTCCTCTTCCCAACCCTGGGGACAAAGTTATTTATTTTTATTTTCTTTTCTCTTTTGCGGTAGTGGGGAGCGAACCCAAGGCCGCGCACAAGCTTGGCCAGCGCTTTGCCACTGAGCTGTCCCGCTTGCCTCACATAACATGTCTTTGGGAGGGCGAACACTTAATGTTTACTTGCATAGCAATTTTCAAAAACTATACACTGTTATTAACTCTAGTCATCGTGTTGTACAAGATCAGTTGTGTTTTCAACGGCGCCTGGCCTGCGGCAAGCATCCGATGAGGGTCGCGTTGACTCCTTATTAATGTACAAAGCCCTGCAAATCAGGGAAGAGAAGGCCACAGCCCCGCCCACTCGGGCAGCGCGCACAGCTCACTGCACAGTAAAAGCCACCGCAGATGTCCGTGCATCTGTCTGTGGTGGTGGTGGGACTGAGGACTTAAGGGCACTTAAACCAGCAGGGGTGGGGCAGGATGGCACCTCCCGCACCGGCACCAACCTTCCTCACCCCGGCCCAGGTATCCAACAGCGCGCGTACCACACGCCGGGGTGCCGATGGGATGAGACCACTGGCGGCGGCGGGGAGCAGCCGAGGCCTTGTTTTCCTGGGCCTCTGGAGGTGTCTTGCCCTGCACAACCTCCCATGAGGGGTGGAAAACACTATTTGTTGATGAGTTTTGGCCTGAGGACTTCGGGGAGTGCACACTTCCTGGCCCTGCCTCTCCCGTTATTGCTGCATCCCTGGCTTCTGTCCAGCAATCCCCTGGCCCTTTTGCTCTCCGTCTTCGTGGCCTGCCATGCTGAATCTGAGGATCGTCACTGAAACAACAGGGAGCTTGAAAGTTTGCTTCTGTCCACCGAGGAGAGATCATCACTTGGTTTGTTTCCTGGTCTAGATAACAGACGGGAGACGTGGGGAGAGAGAGACAGATCACTTGGTATTTCAATTGCACCCACACAGGTTTTTGAATAGAGTTCACACTCGGAATGTGTCTTGCAAGGGGGTTCTCTTCCAGGGTCTGAGGCCATGGCAGCAGGGCGTTCATCCACATCCCTAGCGGGGCAATTCCACGGTGCGTTTCCAAGTCTGCTGCTTGGGTTAGCTTTGGTTATTCTGCCTGCTCCCAGACAGACAGAACCATCACATCAGCCATTGCTAAAGACGGCCACGGTGAGGTAGGAGATTAGGACGTGGCAAGATGGCTGGACAGTTGGGCATGACCTGTCCGTCAGGGCTGGGACGTCAGAAGAGGGTATAGTAGATGGCAGCCATTAGCCTTGTGGCCACTGTGTGCCTTTTCATTAGTCCACCCTGCACTCTATTTCTTTTCCTACTTTAACTGTGGGGCTATTTCTTTTCCTACTTTACACACTTTCTCTACAGAGCACACTTCTTTTTCCTTCTTTTCCTGCCTTTGATGCTACCTTTGATACCTTCAATAAATGTTAAACTTTTACGGTCTTCATTTGTCCTGTCTAATTCTCTGCACAGGACAATGAAAGCCTGGAAAGGACCAGCAGTCACTGGTAACAATGGTGCAAGTAGTTCCGGACAACACCTGATCAGTGTGGCCTTTAGCACCGGGACACGCGGCTGAGGTTCAGGTACAAATGTCCCTTCCTAGTGTTCGGTCTCACCGAGTGAAACCGTGGTTGGGCGGGTGAGTCAGGGAGGTAGGCAATGCTGGGCTGCTTCTGACTTTGGGCAAACAGGTGATGTGACTTTGGACGAGTCCCTTAACCTCTTTGCCTCGCCTTTTCTTTAAAACTAGGAAGAGTACATTGTGTTTCAATGCTGAGAAGATTCCAAGGTCAAGTCTGTGCGGAAATCACTGCTCTGGAGTCCTCTGGGTCACACCTGTGTATTAGCATGTTAAATCTTCTGCCAGTACCTGCAGGAAGAAAAGTGCCTTGTGTTCAGCAAGTATTTCTCTTGCTATTTGACCACAAAACTCCCTTTTTGTGGTGATGGTTGGTGATGACGGAAGGGGATGTTTTGGGAAATACCAGGGGTCCTTCCTGCTCTGAAACCCTGCAGTGTGCAAACAGTTGCCTGTGACCTTGACCTGAGTGGGCCTCTGCTCACAGCTGCCTCCCACAGCACCACAGAGCTCAGCCCTGCCGCGGGCTCCCAAGGTGAGGCAGTGCCTCTGAGTCTCCCCTGTCTTGACCCTCGCTGCTCCAGCGGCTCCCAGGGCCTAATTCTCCCTGGCCTCCCTCCAAGCAAGCCAGTCCCAACTTTTCCCTTCCTGTGCACCCCGCTGGTTCTGCCTCTGGGAGCCAGGCTTCGCTGAGCAAGTGGCCAGCCAGAGGAGGGGCAGGGTTGCTCCTGCTGTTCCTTCTCTCCCACCCCGCTCTCCCAGCTTGAAGCAGGAACCATCCTACTCTGACCTGAAGTCACCCATGACTACCTCCTGAGGCTTATTACTTTTGTGGTTTGAAAGAAGCTTTCTCAAAAAATCAAAATAACTTGCACTTACATAGCTTTTCCACTCTTCAAAGTCTTTGCTCATGAACTAAATTGCCTTGAAGTCCCGAGTGTGGGCAGGCAGCGATCAGAAATGTGTTGCCTGGACCCTGTAGGCCAGAGAGCAGAAGAGGCAGGAGCAGTTTGCACCTTGCCACGGCAGCAGCAGGAGCTCCGCTGACCATCCTTGGGGACTCCCTGTGCCTCAGTGTTCTGGTGGACTCCAGAATGGAAACCTCCAGGGTGACCAGAGCGCTGCCGCTCCCTGTGGGCTGCGGACTTGGGCAGACTCAAAGGTTGACCACACAAAGCCGTGTCTCTTGCTTCCAGTTTCTGGCATGAGGGGTGCAGAATATGCTTTCTGGGGCCCTTTGTGTCAGAAGCTGGGACTTCTTTGCACAGTTTGCCAGGACACTTGGGGTGTGCATGAGTTGAAGCCAAATTCTTTGGCCCGTGTTGGAGAAACAAGTGTCATTACGTAGATACAGGAAGGGCGAGTGGAGGAAGCCAGACCAGAGCGCTCCAGGGACACAGGGATGAAGAGTCAGGTACAGCCATACAGACAGGTCTTCTGGGGCTGCTGGGTCCTGAGCAGGGGACAGCAGCCTGTCACTTGCTGCCTCCCTCAGGGTCACGCTGGCCAGTCTTGGCCTTCTTTTCTGGGGCAGCCATGGAGTATGAGTAGCTTCAGCAAGCCCATCGGCTTCTGCATGCTCAGCACTGGGGTGGACACTCATCCTCAGCACCTCCTCGTGCCCTGGGGCTTATACATGGCACCTGTTGATTTGTTTGTTTTAAATCTTAGAATGTAAACAGATTATATAACCTCCTGCAACTCTTCCAGGGTTAAAAAAAGAAAAAAAAAAAGACTTGGCAAACAAATAATGGGTGTTCTGAGTCAGGTGTGATGAGACATTTCGGTTTGAGTTTCAAGCACTGTCGTGGTCCTGTGCTGTCCGCCCTTCGTCCTGTCCCAGTTCTGGGGGCTGGCACTTCGCGCACCACCAGCTCTGCAAGGCGAAGCCACACCAGGGCAGGGACTCTTGATTCTTAGTGTTTTACTGAAAGTCCATGTAGGAAAACTGCCCATTAATTCAAACCTGCACCGTACACTAAGAAAAATTTTTCTCTCATAATTTTTGGTGGAAATTTCTTTTGTCACTTTTTAAAAAGTGACAAAAGGCAACCTACAGAAAATAATAAAGGGAATAGGGAGAAAATAAAAAGGAACCATAATCTTCTCACCCAGAGATACATACCTATTTTTGATATTTTATGATTTTTCTTCCCAGTTCTCAATATATGTACACACATGTGAAACTTTATCGTTTTGGAATTCATTATGTATATAATTGCGTCTTACAGCTTTCCACTTAACACTGTATCATAACTGTATTGGCATGTTATTAAATAGTCTTGAAATGCCCTATTGAAATTGTGACGGTCTATTGCATCTTATAGATGCTCCACAATTTTTTAAGCATTCCCATACTGCGGAACACAGGCAATATTGCCCACTCCTACTGCATATAAAGCTTTGGTGAACATCTTTGCGAAAGAACCGGAATTTCTGACTTGCTCCTTCCATTGGTTTACCAGGAGGGTTGCTGCTGGGTGGAGGGATGTAAACTCCTTTTTTAAGGCCCTTAACCCACACTGCCAAATTGCTTTGCAGAATGGTTCTGCCAAAGACAGACAGCAATCTCAGCTGGGGGCTCAGAGGTGAGACGGGTCCATGTTTGCCTTTCACGTTCTTCTGTGACTGCTGAGGTGAAGAGGGCGCCTTGTTGCTTAAGTTAGAAAGGAAGAAAAAAGGGAATGAATGCTGGAGATTTACTTTGTGTGAGCCCTGCGGAGAGAACAATACTAGTATCGTGCCCGGGGAGGAGCTCTTTCTAGAACATCCTGCACACCTTCTTGGCTTCTTTTTTTTTTTTTTTTTTTTTTTGGTGCTGGGGATCGAATTTAGGGCCTTGTGCTTTTGAGGCAGGCACTCTAACCACTGAGCTAAATCCCCGGCCCTCTTTCTTGGCTTCTTAATGGTTTTATTAAAGTCTTTATTATTGCCACCTTTAGGGGATCCTGTTTTTAAAGTGTCTGTATTTTAGCTGTATCAATCGCCCTGGTGTGGCGAGCAGACCCCGGGACACCAGCTCCTGTTACTTCCCGGCTTTTGTCTAGATGTTCCCTCCAAGGGATGTCAAAATTGTTACTTTACACATAATTCTAGGTACGCAGAGTCCAAGGAAGGCGGTCCTCAGGGTGTCTGGTCAAGGAGAGTTGGCTTTCTGAGGTGATTTTATTTTTCTTTAGGTTTGGGGCCATTTTTTTTTTTTTTTCCTGCTAAATGCCGAGTTCAGAACCTCATGGGTGATTCTGAATGTCGGGGAGTTGAACATTATGATTCTCAAGTTTAGGCTTATTTCTTTTAAAGAAATCATAAAAGAGATTTCTAGAACTATCTCAGCTAAAAGCATGACGCTTGGAGCTCGTGCAGCCCCAGGAAGAGTTTTTGATGTTTAATCAACAGACCAGGGAAGCTGCTGGAATCTCCCCCAAACCCGGCCCACCTCTCTGGACTGCCTACTGCCACCTCCTCTTGGAACACCTCAGGGTCCAGGGCCATCCTAAGCACAAGGTCGAACATCAGACCTTCCAGACTCCTTCCCCAGGGCCCTGGCTTCCACAGGCGCCAACAGGAAAGGGAGAAGTGGTCTGTTTTTCTGCATGCCAGCGGATGGCGCCACAGAGCACTGGGCTGCGATGTCCCGTCCAGGGGCTTTGCGTGGCCAGCTATATATAGTTGTTCATCTATATGGGTGAATAGAACTGCCCATCTCTTAAGTGGCTGTGATCATTTATTGAAAGACCATACTCAGAATGGTAGCGAAAAGCTTAGAAGATGCTAGATGCAAATTAACTGTTTTGCGACTCAGCCTGTAGGACCATCACCCAAGGTGCACGTGATTCGATGGAAGAGTTTCAGCATATGGGAAAGACCCCTGTGACACCACTCCTGAGCAGAGAGGTTTTCACACGTCCTGAGATGGTGCTCAGACCGTGAGTGTGAAGTGGGGCAGCTCCTCTGGGGTGTGCGAAGCCGCTGCCCGCCTTGCCCTGGGGCTCGGGCGGCCCTCTCCTATTCCTACTCCGCCTGTCTTTCTTCTCTGCCCTCCTAGCTGCTGCCTTGGCATGGAGGCCCCGAGCACTGTGCCTGAGTGTGCCGTGTTTAGCGAGCAGAGGGGTTCTCTGGGGAGTCTGGGGACTGGCAGGGAGCCCAGCCAGGTGCAGGGCAAGGCAGCTGGGTAGAGGAAGGCTCCAGAGGCCTGAGGGTGTTGTGGGGAGAACAGGTGGGGCTGTGCCCCCTGCTGCCCCTGACGTGAGGGAGATTCTGGCGGCTCTAGAGGTCCCACCACTCAGGAACAGGTATCTTGTTGTGCGCTGCCACGCACGCGTACCTCAAACTGTACCTCAACTGTACGGCTGCCTTTGGCTCTCGGCCTAGTCCCAGCTCTGTAGGTGTGACCCATGAGACTGCGCCGTGTGACACAGAGCTGGCCACCCATCACAAGATGACGATGAGGCGTGACTGGCCCCACATTCTCGTGGCTGACTGGACTCATGACAACTGGCACTCACGCAGGGAAAGGGCCTTGCCTTGTGCCTGGCGTGCGGCCGACCGTCTGCCAACAGGAGGCTGCCGTGTTCCGGCCTGCGCTTCAGGACACTGGTTTCTCGAGTAGCACTTGTGTTGCACCTGTCCTGGAAGATGTGTGGTAAAAGAAGTCTTTGTCAAGGTGCTACTCCTCACAGCTCTTCCAGGGCGCAGAGAAAAGACCCTTCTTGATGTTTGCGGAGGTTTCTTGAAGGAAATCTCTCACCCGCTCTCTGGGGTGTGGCACTTGGCTGCTGGGAACAGACAGTTTATCTGGCAGAGAAAACTGTTTTGCAAGAGGTTTCCCACAATTACAGCAGGAGGGAGGGTCCCTGCCAGCTTGACTTAGTCATTTGGGCTTAGGGGGAAGGTGGTTTTTTTGTTCTTTTTCTGAAAGCAAGAGCCATCTGGGGGCAGGGCACACATGGGTAATTACCCTGCGAGAGAGACAAAAGGACTGCTGATTAGCAGTTTTCAGGGCCCTGCAGGTGGCTGATGGCTTTTGGTGGAATGTCACAAAGTACCCGGGCTGTGGGTGTGAGTCAGAAATCCTTAGGTCACTTGTGGTTTTCTTTCATGGTTTTGCTGTGACTATTAACTTGTTTTTACTTAACAAGAACAACAGGTGTTTGGGTGTCTGTTTGAGCTGTGTGCCCTGCTCCCAGCAGCCTACTGTAGTCACGAGGTGGCTCCAGTTTGGCAGACAGTGAATGTATGAACTGGAAATAAGCAGCAGCCAGCAAAGCCTTTAGGAAGCCAGAAATGAGTCTTCATGAGAGCCTAGGGCATCCCTGGGCACAGATACTGAACCCGATCTTGGTGGCTTTCAGTTGAGCTTGGAGTCAAGCAATCCATTCATTAGTTGGAATGGCTCATATATGGGGCAGGTCCCTGGCGCCCCTACAAACCCTCTGGAGGTGAACCTCCACTTTGGAAGTGAGCACATGTGTGCAGACCGTGGCTTTGCTTTGGTACATGTAACCTGATGAGCTGACAGCTTTCACCTTGAGTTCTGATGTTTTCTGGATGGAAATAAAACATTGGTCCAAACACTGCTTTGGGTTTTCTTTCCTGGCCAGGCAGCCAGACACTGTGGCTTTTCCATTTTTAATTACATAGATGCATTCACTGTCAGATACCAGCACCAAGTGACAAGGACCATTGCCATCTGGCTCCAGTGACCACTGTTTCCCTCTGTCTTCAGGCCTGAAAGGCTGAGTTTCTGGCTTTCCTGCAAGGACATCTAGAAATGAGAATATTTGGCTGGGAATAAATCTGCTCTATTTTGCATAGGGCTAAAGGGAAGGGAGGAGGATGCCAATTCCGGCTGGGGTCTTGGGCCTGGAAGCGGCTGGGATCTGCCAGAAACACACAGGCCTGAGAGTTAAAAGTGGCCCTTTTAGCCCTTCCTCACCACACCTGAGCAATAGTTTGTGTCTGGGACCTGTAGACATGGGCTCTCCAGGGCCGGGGCTTCAGGCTGTAGTTCTGTGCAGAGAGGGATGGAATGCCAGCTAGTACTGCTCAGAGCTCAGCCTTCCCTGTCCCCTGCCACCAAGTCAGACCCCAAGGCTGTGGGGCCCCCGGAAACCCACCACACCTGCGAACCCCAAAGATCTGCGGCCCTACAGCTCCCCTGTAGCTTGCAGGGAGGCATCTGGGTGGTTAGTGGCTCAGGTGCCCAGGGTGATTAGAGACAAATGTCACAGAATTCAATTTGAAGTAGTGGCCAGCTTCACACTGCAGTTTCCAAAGCTGGGAGAAGGTGTGAGTAGACTTTTTTCTCATTCCTGCTGTATTTCTCTCCTAGTTTGTAGCACATGGTTCCTTCATCTGTTGAATGAATCTGGTTTCTTTTTAAGAAAATTCAGTTCTCCTTTTCTGAGAGATCCTTCAGGGTAGGAAGCCCGTCAGTACACCACTAAGGGCATCTTTGTAGACCTCTTTTTCAAGCGAGTCCATCAGATCTTAACCATGGTGCTGGGGAGGCCCAAGCCAGCTGCTGCGAATGACTCAATATGGTGGCCTGTGCGTGAATATGCTCTTGCTAGCACATCCTCACCAGGAGGGGACACTTTGCCAGGATGCAACCCCACTTGGACTGGAAGCTGCCTCGAGGGACATGAGAGATGCCTCCAGTCTCTGCATTCCCACACTCAGAAGGACTGTGCTCCTCAGAGGAGCCTCACCTGCTGTCACATGGTGCTGACGGGGACCATGGAAACCCTGAGACCTGGAGGCTCAGGGTCAGAGGTGGACAGTGGTCTTAAAACCCACACAAGCCACTTGATTCAGTGCCAGGCTCCAAAGGATAGAGATGAAGTCCTTTCATTAAAAAACCCAGTCCCTGGGGTTTGCTTTGCCCTCTAGCAGCAGCTTCAGGAATATAATGACCCGGCGTGTGTCGCTCACCTGCACAGCTTGGTCTCAGGCCTATGAGGCTGGACACATGTGTGGGAGTTTGGTGTCCAGAAGAGGGACCTGGAGAGGTCTGGTGTCCCTCCTGCTCGGGTTGTTGGTCACCAAGGAAGCCAGGGTACACTGGGGAGAGCTTTGCTGCACGTTCCCTTGCCTCCTGTCATGGTGGCTGATGTTGGGTCCCATTTCACTTCAGTGATATCAAATGACCATGACCTTTCCTTCCCTCATAGTCAGCTCTTGACTAGAGCAAGTTCTTACTTTGTGCAAAGCACTGTGTGGCCAGGACAGAGCTGAGCCAATGGGCTGTCCTCTGAGATTTCCACCCTTAGTGAACTCCAGTTGTGTACACAAGGCCAGATCAGGGAGCGAGCTGTCAGCCCCCTTTGCCGTCAGTGCCTGGGAGAGGTGGGCGGGGCAGCTGCATCTGCCCCTGGCTCGCCTGAGCTGGTGTGGGATTTTCTTCCCCTGTTCTCAGGTTCACATGGTGAGAGGAGATGTCCTCTCCCCCTCCCCAGAAGGAAGCGTTATGGGTGCTCTGTTTTTCTCCACCCACTTTACTGTCTGCCCCAGGGAGGAGCCCTGTGAGAGCTGGGCACAAACAGGGCCACTCTGATGGGAACTGTGGGTACTATGCTGTGTTCAACAGCACTGTCTCTGTGGCACGAGTCTCATCACTGGTATTGACACCTAATTTTGAATTGACACCTAATAATTACACATATTTATGGGACACTGTGTGACATTTCAATACTTGTATATAATGTGGAATTATCATAGTGAACTGGTGTATCTATCACCTCTAACTTTGATCATTTTTTGTGTTGGGAACATTCTAAATTCTACCAGCTACTTTGAAACACACAATTAATTGTTGTCAGCCATATTTGCCCCACTCTGCTGCAGAACATTAGAAGTTATTCCTCCTGTCCACCTGCACCTCTGTACTTCCTGCCCATCCTCTCTCCGTGACTGGGCGCTCTCTTCCCAGCCTCGGAGAGCCAGTCTGTGTGAAAGTCCATTTCTCGCCTGTTGTGTACGGGGCCGTGGGTCAGGCGCAATCTTCCAAACAGGATTTAGCAAACCCAACTCTCTCCTCTGGCACTTAAAAAACCTAGACTAGGGGGAGATGCTGGCAGCCTCCAGTTTGGCCTCTGGGACCAATCAGATTCTTGAATCCAGCTTTTCCATGTGGCCACGAACTTCGCAAGTTTGGGGTCAGTTAGTCCCTGTTTTTGTCAAGTGCCTTCATGTATGAACTGTATGTTTTGAGCACAGACTAATCACAAATATTCTTAGAAGAGAGAGTGCTTGTGTCAGATGCGGTGTATACGTGTATAATCCCAGAATCCTGGGAGACTGATGCTGGAAGCAGACAGGTTTGAGCTCCTCCTGGGCAACTTGGAGATTTAGCAAGGCCCTGTCTCAAAATACAAAATCCAAAAAGACCTGGGGATGCAGCTCAATGCAAAGGCCCAGCGTTCAATCCTCAGTGTGAGGGGAAATGACAGTGCTCATTAATAAGCTTGTCGATGTCCTCGTTTTAGTGGTGTCCTTGTTTCACCAGCGGTGCCAGCCTCCTTTCCAGCCTTTGCCCCAGGGCTGGACTCTATGATTCCAGGCTCTTTAATGTTGTCCCGGGGCTCAGCAGGTGGCACGCAAAGGCAGAGGTCTGGCATCTTCCGAAGCTCGCCTGTGTTTGCGGTTGCGGCTGGCTGTCAGCTGGGACTTTGGAGGAGAGGGTATTGGCTGGGGCACCTACGTGCGGCCTGGGCTTTCTCTCTGCATGGTGGCCTCAGGGTGGTGGTGGGGAGCATTGAGCTTCCTCCTTGGGGCTCAAAGATCTCAAAGTGAGGGAGCTTGAAACTGCATCTCTGTGGTGGACCTAATATGGTCAACGTGAGCCAGAACGCCCAGCCGGACTGAGTTGGTGTGATGCTGTGTGTACGAGATCCACCTGAGGGTTGTTGCTGACGGAACGCCCAGCTGGACTGAGTTGGTGTGATGCTGGGCGTACGAGATCCACCTGAGGGTTGTTGTGACGCAACATAAAGCAGAGCGGGAGCCGTAGCTAGTTGGCAGGCTGTTTCCCGGGAGAAGCTCTGCTGCGGCTGGTTCTTCTGAAAGGAACTCGGCTGTCCTCGTCGAGGAAGGAGCTCGGGGCCTTGCTGTCATCGAGAACGGCTGCTGTTGCTTCAGAGGAGCTCTGGTTGTCATCTCTGCTGTGAGCATCGTATCCTGGCTGCAGCCATCATGTGCAGACACGGACGTACACAGGACAGTGCTGTGGGCTCCCGGCCCTCGATTGGATCTTTTGGGTCTCCAGTGCCTAGATGGACATTCAGCATCTTCTGCATTTGGCTTCTGGGTGAGTATTGTAATCTATAAATGTCCTCTATTAAATCTGCTCTCTTAAAACCATTGGTTCTGAAAACCTAACTAACACAATCTCCTTTTATGACAACCTTGGAAGTTATCTCATTACATCCTTTTGACCTTAGGCAAGTCCCAAGCCTTCCCAGATTCAAGAAGTAGAGAATAAGATCCCTGAAGGTTTAACAAGTCAATTCTTATCCTTACCAGCTCAAGTTCCTAGGGTATGAGGCACTTCGGGATAATAATTGTAATATTTCAGTGTGTACTCAAATGGGTGGAAAACTGTCCTATTTTAAACACTTTAGATCTTTAGTCCTTTTAAAATTATGCGTCTGGGCATCTTATATATGGTGAATGTAGTTACTGTTATTTTAAAAATGTCTGTGATCCCGGGGCCCTTTAACATCATCTGAGGCCTACACACTGCACAGTAGGAAAGAAAGCTAATTTGTTCCTTCTTGGCCAGGTGGCTTCAAGGCCACAAGAACTTTTGTTATAGGGTTTAGTTCTATTTTTTTTTTTTTTTTTTTCCGTGGCTGTCACGTTTTGCTGTTCGGATGCCTAGATTCAAAGCAACAGCTTTGTTTGGGGCCTCACAAGGGACAGAGTGCCAGCCAAGGGCGTCTGGTCTCTACTGCCCAGATCAGTTCAGAGAAGCAGAGAACGCCAAGGCCTTGCCAACTTCCACACCAACATCAAAGCAGGCAGATGGGCCTGGTGGTGTTTGCCCCATTAAATATCATGTTTTCCAAGAATATTTAATGACAGAGAAATGTGATCTACTGCAAAGCGAATTGCATCAGTACTCCCAACTGTGAGTCCAGGGCGGGTAGATGAGTCAGCACTTACAGCCACAGGCAGGAAGGACAGCCAGCCCAGCCCTGCTTGCTCATTTGGGGGGGGGATGGGCAGAAGCTCCTTGGCCACAGAGGGAGGAGGATGGTGAAGGGCAGAAGGAGACAAGGCTGCTGGCAAAAGGTCTGGGCAGCACCACTGACGACCTGTGCGCTGTGGACCATGTCCCCACAAGCCAGCCCTGGTCCTGTCAAGCCTCGCCTTTCCCGCTCCTTTGAAGGAGGGCTGTTGGTTGCTGGCCTCTTGTTTGGCAGCCCTGCTGGGCTCCCCTAAAGTCATGTCTACATGATTCTTACTTTAAATATTATTTAGACTATGATGTAAAGGGCAACTCGATGGGAGGATCATCTTAACTGAATTTATATTGCTTTGAAAATATACTGCAGACACATTTTTCAGTGGCCATCACTAGTAGTTACTCCTGTGGCCTGCCCATCCTTCCTGAAACTCAGCTGAAATTTAATTGCCCTGGAAACAGCATGAAGAAGACCTTCAAGAGGGATCAGACCATGAATGAATGGGTTAATGCCATCATTGTGGGAATGGATTAGCTGTGGAGAGTGTGCTTATAAGTTTAGCTCCCTCTCGCCCTCTCTCTCTGCCTTGTGCCTTCTCCCAGGTCCTTCTGCCACAGGTCTCTCACCAGATGAGGCTCCTTGACCTTGGACTTCTCAGCCTCCAGCACCATGAGACAAACTTCTCTTGTTTATAGATTATCCAGCTTGTGGTACTGTGTGATAGCATCAGAAAATGGGCTAGGACAGTTATAAATAACTTGCCTTGGGAAGGCTTGTCCATCTCCATGTTTCTGTGAATGAAATCTATGAATGAAGATTTGTTTGCAGTGGTCAGACCACTTACTTATTTACAGCTCTTGGTGTAGACAGAGATGAAGAGAGGGGAAACTGGTTTGTCTTAAGAAGGTGAGGGAATGGAAAAAAAATAGGTTCTGGTTTTGAAGGGTGGCTTTCCATGTGTCATTTGTCTGGTGCTACTGTCCCCCATCTCAGGATCTCTTAAGAGGGGACCAGGAGGAGAGTGAGGGGCTCAGACTGCGCTCTGGAGGCCTGGTGTCCTGGGGATTTGGTCACTTCAATGGATGCTGGTACACACTACCAGTTGTTACTGCATCTGGTGGATACTGAGCTATCTGGTGGATACTCTCGAATCTCGGGACCATTCCCACTTCCTCCAGTGGTTTTTTTAAATAGGCAGGTTCTTGTCTCAATCCCTTTGGAAAAGTTTTGCAGTTTTTTTGTTTAAAAAAAGAAAGGAAAAGGAGAAAGGGTTTGTATTATTTCAGGAGGTATGTATGTGTATTGTTGAAAATCTGTATATAGGCACTTTGCTGTAAATCCTCCTGGTTCTTTTTAAAAATAATTTATTCTGAAATAATTATGGGTTCATATGAAGTTGCAAACATAGTACAGGGAGGTCCTGGGTCCCTTCTGCTCCGTTTACCATGTTTGGTTACATCTTACGTAATGATAATACCATGCCCAAACCAGACGTGGCGCGGTTAGTGTGTGTGTGTGTGTGTGTGTGTGTGTGTGTGTGTGTGGTTTTGTGACATTTCAGCACATATGCAGAGTACTGAGACCTTCAAGGCAATCAGGAGGCAGACAGCCCCCCTCCACCAGCCCTCTCTCACATCCCCTTCCCAATGCCACGTCCAGCCCCCGGCAACTGCCAGTGTTTTCCACGTCTGTATTTCTGTTATTTTGAAAATGGTACATCTGTGCCATCACACAATATGTAATCTTTTGAGACGAGGTGTTTCTCACATAGCAGACCCGTCCCAGACACCATCCAGCCTTCCTCTTCCCGTCACTGAGTGACAGTGGGATTACCTCATGATTCACTTTCTCCTCCAGCTTGCTGAGGTCATGGTGCCCAGATGGCTAAAAATTCTAGATGTTTCAATAGAGTTTTTTTTTTTTTTAAAGATGAGATTAATGAGACAGATGTGGAGGACCTGCCTGTCCCCTTTTTCCAGGGATGGCCAGAGGGGGCGTGGTTTGGTTGCCAGCTGTCCTGCCCTTCCCCTCACTTCTCTGTGCTCCCTTTGGTCCTCTGAGGCTGAACAGGGACAACCTGCCTCAGTGTCCTCCTGGGACCCCTCAGGTCGCTTAGTGGCTGCTCTCCTGGCACTCTGGCAGGAGGTGTGGCTGGGTGTCCCCACAGTGGCCTTCCTGCCCCAATGTTGCTGCTGCCTCTCTGAAGAAGAGAAACCACCCCTCACATGGCACAGATCAGGGAGGGATCTGGGCCCATGATTAATGTCCCCAACATCCTCCAACCTCAATAAGCTGTGGTCCCTGGGTTCGGCATCACCAACCTTCATGGAGACTGACAGCTGTCAATCAAGCAGCTACATCTCCCAGTGTTTCCCTGAAGTGCCACCCTGGCAGCTGCTGCTGTCCTGGACACCCTGCACCCGCTCCAGCAGAATCAGGTTGGAAGACTTGAGTTTGGGCCAGTTTGGACCAATGGGCAGGCTTGAATTTAGGCCAATCGCAGGCCTGCAGCAGCTGTGTAGGCGGCACTCCCAACCCGCTTCTTGGGTTGGTCCAAGAGGACGCCCTCTTGCACAGCGACCCACCTGCACGGCAGCATGGGTCCTGTTCTAACAAAGCCTCAATCCCCTGGTCCTGTGAATCTACTGGTGGTTTATTTCCCAGGTACTATGGTCTTGGAAGGCCCTATAAATCTCAGGACTCTTAGTATTAGCATAGATAGAGCAGTCACTTTAAAAAAAGCTCTAAACAGTCAGAGCTTGAACCCTTAAAGAGTCTGAAGATCAAGGACAGAGTCCAGTAACCAGTAGAGACAACCAGCATGGACTGGCAGTAGCAGAGAGCAGCAACTGGCAGACTCTACTGATAGTGTCCAGCATTACCTGGCATCAAGTGGTGGTGGCTGGTGTGGCAGAGACCAGTAATGGGCAGTGTCAGCTGAGGGTGTCTGGCATTAACTGGCACTGACGGTGGCATGAGAGCCCAGAGCTGTAACACTAAGAGCTGAGGGCCATTGGTGCTCAACACTACACCTGCTAATAGAGCTGTGCTTTGCTGATTCATGATTTCTATCTTTATTTAGCAAAAGAACCCTCAAATTTGAGGCATTAACACTTAAATCAGCAGGTTGTGTGAGGCGGATTGTCTATAATGTAGGTGGGCCTCATCCAATCAGTCAAAGGCCTTAATAGAAAAAAGATTGACTTCCCGAGGAAGTGAGAATTCCACCCCAGGTACTTGAGCTGCAATAGAAACTCTTCCCAGTCCTCAGCCTAACCTGCAGTTTGGGAGTTGCCACTTTCCACAACTGGGTGAGCCAGTTCCTTCAAATCTCAATCAATCTCTCTCCTTTTCCACACAAACGCACTCTAAATTGTGCATGGTGGCACATGCCTGTAATCTCACCCTCAGGAGGCTGAGGCAGGAGGCGTACCATGAGTTCAAGGCCAGCCTGGGCTACATAGTCAGTTCAGCCTAAATCACACAGCAAGACCCTGTCTCAAAAAGCAAATCAAATCAAAACAAAAAAATGACATGCTCTTAGTTCTAATTGGTTCTGTTTCTCTGGAGAACCCTGAAACATTCATAGCATGAACCACAGACTTTATTTATTCATCTAGTGAAGGACATTTAGTTGTCTCCAGTTTTTGACCTTTACAAATACTGCAACAATGAATGTACATGTATGTAGCTTTTTGTGTAGACATCCGTTTTTATTTCTATGAATAAATACCCAGGATTGTAATTGCTGGGTTGTAGGGTTTTACTTTTTTAAGTAAATGTAAGTGTAAATGTGTTTTACTTTTTTAAAGAAACTGCCAAACTCTTCTCCAGAACAGTGGGACCTTTTTATATGCCCAACAGTAATGTGTGAGAAAACTCACACATCACTCACAGTGAGTTTCTCTACCTTCTCACTGGCACTTGGTGGTGTTATTATCTTTATTTTTTGCAGTTTTGACAGGTGGGCAGTGAGATCTCATTGTGGTCTTAATTTGCATACCCTGTGGTTTATGATGATGTTTTCATGTGCTTATTTGGCATTTGTACACCTTCTTAAGTGAACTATCTCTTCATCTCTTTTGCCTATTTTCTAATTAAATTGTCTTTTCTTGTTGAGTTTTGAGGAAAAATATGTATCAATTCCAACCATGAGTCCTTTGTCATCTATGTGGTTTGTAAATAATTTCTCGAAGTCTGTGAATGTCCTCCAAGATACCTGTTCCCTAGTGTGGTGGACTTACTATCGTGGTCAACTTGAGCCAGAACGCCCAGCTGGACTGAGTTGGTGTGGATCTGGGCATAGAGGATTCACTTGAGGTTTGTTGCTAATGCAACATAAAACAGAATGGGAGCAGGAAATAGTTGCGGGCTGTTTCCCAGGAGAAGTTCTGCTGCAGCTAGTTCTCCTGAAGGGGACTCGGCCGTTCTCATCAAAGAAGGAGCTCGGGGCCTTGCTGTTGGTGAGGATGGCTATTGCTTCGGGGGAGCTCTGGTTTTCATCTCTGCTGTAAGCATCATATCCTGGTTCCAGTAAAGATTTCTTCAGCCATCATCTGCAGACACAGACGTACACCGGACAATGCTGTGGGCTCCCAGCCCTTGACTGAATCTTTGGGTCTCCAGTGCATAGATAGACATTTAGCATTTGCATTTGGCCCTTGGGTGAATGTTGTAACTTATAAATATCCTGTATTAAAGCTGCTCTCTTGCAAACCACTGGCTCTGGAAAGGTAACTAATACACCTAGTTACCTAATTAAACACTAATCTAAGTACTGAAGGGATTTTCACAGGCAATTAAGGTTACTAAGCAGTTGAGTTTAAAGTAGGGAGACTACTCTGAATTAGCCAGAAGGGCCTAATGTAATTATATGAGACCTTAAATGCAGAAGAGGAAGCAGGAGAGAAAGGGAGGGAGACAGAAGGGAGGGAGGCAGGGAGGGAGAGAGAGAGAAAGAAGGAAGGAGACAGAGAGAGAGAGCTGAAAGGGAGGTCAGAGTGGCTCCATGTGTCAGAGGGTCTCAAGCCACCATTGCTGGCTTCAAGATGGAGGAAGGGAGGTGAGAGTCAGAATGTAGGCGGTGTCTAGAAGCTAAGAATGACCTGGGCTGACAGCCAGCAGGAAATGGGAACCACAGTCCTACAACTGCAGAGAACTGAACTCTGCCAACAGCCCAAGTGAGCCTGGAAGCAGATGAATCACCGGAGTTTCTGGAAGGGAACACAGCCTTCCTGCCACGGGAGATCAGGAGCGGAGAAGCCAACGGAGCCCGCCAGATTTCTGACCTACAGGACTGTGAGATAATTTGGTCAAAACTGTAATTTGTTGCAGAGACAATGAAGAATCATTGAACAGTCTGCAGCTTATCTTTTCATCATCTTAACAAGGTCTTTCATAGAGCAAAAGTTGGAATTTTGATGAAGTCCGATTTACCAACTATCTCTCTCTCTGAATTGTCTGTTGGTGCTGAGTCGTAGCACTCTCCCAAGCCCTAGGTTTTCAAGATGTGCCCGTATGTATTCTGCTAAATGTTTCACAGCTTATATTTTGTATTTCAATGTAGAATTTCTTTCTGAGTTAATTTTTTGTATGAGGTATAAGATGTAGGTCAAGCTCCTTCTCTTCTTCCTCCTCCTCTTCCTCTTCTTCCCCCTATCTTTCCCCTCGGCTTTGGCTATCCATTTACTTCAGCACAATGTGTGAAAATACTACTCTTCCTCCTTAGAACTGCTCTTGTTTCTTTGTTAAAAATCAGTTGGCTGTTCTTACACAGCCCAGTTCTCAGCTCTCTTCTGTGTTCTGTGCCATTGTTCCGTGCACCAATTTCTCTGCCAATACTACAGAGTCTTGATTATTGCAGCGGCACAAGAAGTCTTAAAATTGGATAGGATGACTCCGGTTTTCTTTTTCAGTATTATCTTAGCTATTCTAGTTACTTTGTTTTCCCAAATAAACTTTGGAACAATCATGTTTGTATTTAAAAATAGCTTGCTGGGATTGTGTCAAGCCTGTATGCCTGTTAGGGGAGAATTGACATGTTCACTTTGTGGAATATTTCAATCTATGAACGTGGTGTTGCTATTTGTGTTGATCTTTGATATCTTTCATTAACATTTTTAACTCTTAGCATACAATTCCTACATGTGTTATGTTATATTTATACCTAAGTATTTCATTTTTTGAGAGATTGTGGATGATAGTGTATGTTTAATTTTGGTTCCCGTGTATTTATGCTAATATGTAGAAATACAATTAAGTTTTGAATGTTCAGCTTTTATCTTGTGACCTTACTGAACTTGCTAACTAGTTCTAGATTTATCTTGCTAGCTCTTTCCTTCCTCCCCTCTATGCTCCCTCTCTGCCTGCCCGCCTTCCTTTTCTCTTGTATATGCCACAGATTTTTTTTCCCATGGAGAACATAATATCACCTGTGAAAAGGAAAACTTCACTTTCTTCTTTTTTGATCTGCAAGTCTTTTATTTACTTTTTGCCTTCTGGTACCACTACAACTCCCAGTACTAAGTTGATACAAGAGAAGACATCCTTACCGTGTTCTTGGTCTGAGGTGAAAAGCACTCAGTCTTTCAACAGATTTGAGGAACGTTATATTTTTTGGTAGATTGTTACTTATACAATTGGAGAATTTCTCCTCTATTCCCAGCTTTCTGAGAATTTTTGCCATAAATGGGTATCAGATTTTATCAAAAAAATTTTCTGCCTCAACTAACATGGCCCCATGGTTTGTGTTCTTTGATCTGTTGATGGTGGACTATATTGATTTTCATCCCCGAAATAAGCTCTACTTTGTCATGTGGTATTATTCTTTATATATTTAAAATTTTTACTTTATTTTGTTAAGGATTTTAGCATCATATTCATGAAATAGGTTTTTTTCTTTACTATTTTAGGTTTTGTTTCAGGCAATACTAGCTTCATAAAACAACTGGTGAAATATTTTCTTCTCTTTTTTTTGGGAGGGGTGCTGGGGATCAAACCCAGGGCCTTGTGCTTGCTCGGCAAGTGCTGTACCACTGAGCTAAATCCCCAGCCCCACTCTTCTCTATTTTCATGGAAGGAATTGGGTAAAATTAATGTTAAGACTTCTTTACACATTTGTTGGCATTCTCTTCAGTGGAACTGTCTGGGGCTGGCAATCTCTTTGTAGGCAGTTTAGATATTATGAGTTAAATGTATTTATGAGTTATAGAGTTATTCACAGTATTTGTTTCATCTTGGATATTTTGTGGCTGTTGGTAATTTTCATGTGATTGATCCATCTCATCTAAATAGTCAAATTTATGCATGTAGCTAAATTGTCAAATCTGTGTACACTTGTAATCCCAGCTGCTCGAGAGGCTGAAGCAAGATTATAAAGTGTAGGCCAGCCCGGGCAACTTAGTAAGGCCAAACAAACAAACAAACGAACCAAAACCTGAATAAAGAAATAAATAAAACCAAACAAAAAAGGCTGGAGGTAGAGATGTAGCTCAGTGGTAGAGTGCTTGCCTAGCATGCACGAAGCGCGGAGTTTCATCCCCAGTACTGCAAAAAATTTTATGCACATAAATGTTATTTGTAGTGGGACCTCGTTATCCATGCAATCCATGCAATGCTTACAACAGCTTAGTTTTATCTCCTATTTGATTTGCGATGTTGGTAATGTGTGTTTTATTTTTTTCTTTGAAGTCTTGCTAGAAATTTATTAACTTTATCGATCTTTTCAAATAACCAGACTTTTGCTTCATTGGCCTTCTGTATTGGTTTTCCATTTTTGATTTTATTGATTATGTCTTTTGAGTCCCGGTGCCCTCTCTCTACCCTCTAGCAGGAGATGCTTGAACTGGGTCTTGGATGGGAGGGTGGAGAAGCTATTTCCACCTTTCTCCTTAGGGGGTCATTGTGGGAGGAGCAGATGGAGAACAGCAGATGGAGGTGTGGAGGTGCTGACAGTGGACAGTGGTGTTGGAGCAGATGCGGATTCGCTGCCTTCCCGACTCCCTCTCACACCAGGTTCTTTGCTGCTTCATGTCTTCTCTTGAAAGGGACCTCTGGTCCAGCAAGGCTTTGAGTGCCTGGGAGAGGGTGCTTTTCCAGTTTAAATGTCATGAACCCTGTCAGGGAGAAGTGGACAAGAAAGCCGAGATCCCATCAGCCTCTGTGGTGGGGATGCATCTCTCCCTCTCCTCAGAATCCACATGTGAACTCTGGAGACCTTTCTTTATTTGCAGTTTAAGATGCTCGCTCTAGAGGAGTCTTTCTGGGAATGTTTGCATTGGGCGCTCAGCTCTCCTACCTGGGTCCAAGAGTGCTTTCTTGGTTGTAGAGATTATGTGGTTTGGACAGTGCTCAGTCCAATCTCTTGGACCCACAGGGCCTGGGCCGTGTCTACTCCTAAATCTGCCCAGCCTGGGGAGCCTGGGGCCTGACAGCACAGCAGGGACCCCCGTTTAATGGGGGAATCCAGGTTGCTTTCCACATGTAAATATACAGGGGGAAATTTGCCCAGATCTCTTGGAGTTTAAACAACTCTCATAAAATGGCATTTTGATGAGCTGAGCATAAGTGAATTGGAAACATATAGATAACATTTTCTCAGGGTTTAACAACTGAGGGAAAAGTGCTTGGCAAAAAGGCTGGAAGACTGGTCCAAGAGTTTGAAAAATGATTTTGAGATATTGTGATGGACCCAAAATACCACCAGCTTCTCCAGTCTCAGCTGCCTTAGAAAGTCCAGGAAGAGGGTCTCGGGAGGGAGGCGAGAGCTGCTTTATCTCCCATGGAGTGACCAGAGCCATTGAAACTCTGGTCACCTGTATGGGGCTTCCTACCTGGGCTGAGTTGGCTGCCAGAATTTGTCCATCTGCCCGTCCATCTATCCATCCATCCTTCTGTTTTTTAATTTCTCTGTTCCCATCCGTCTGTCTATTTATCCACCCACCCACTTGTCCATCCATCCATCCATCCATCCATCCATCCATCCAGCATCCACTAAGCACTCACTATACCTGTGTGTGGCTCTGGGAGGGCAGATAGTAACAAGGCTCAGCCCTGCCCTTTCTGAGCTCAGTGTGGGAGAACCTTGTAGACAAATCCTTGAGGACAGGCCAGCCCTAACAGGAGCCTGAGGAAGAGCAGCACCGTTGTAAGACTGTAAGGACAATGAGATTGCCAAAGTTTCCGAAGTCACCCCAAGGGAATGTTAGGGTGCCTCCCCATTGGACTGGGGACTCTTGGGTTGAGATATTCCTTGGGCTGCAAGATAAATGAAGAGGTTCATCCTTCTCTGGGTCTGAAAGAGCCCCGAATTTGCTCCAGGACAGTGGAATGTAGGTATGACAGCAGTAGGATGGCCATGCTTGCTGAGGAAGAGTGCCTTCCTCTAAACCTTGCCCTAGGACCTCTGCTTGTTACCCCTTGCACCACTACCACCACTCTATGGGGTAGGTACTCTTGTTCTCCCTCAGGAAATGGAGGCTGGGGGGCAAGCCTGGCTAGGAAGGGAGAAGTGAGACCTGAATCTGGGCCCATTGTTCCTTGGACTAGGTGATGGAGCGGATAAGAGCAGGGCCAGGGGCCCACCCACTAATGCAAAATGCAGGCTGTGTCATTGGACCAGCAGGGTTACGTTTGACCTTAATCATGGAGAAATTGCTGAGAACAATGAAACTGTGGAGGTCTCTCTGCAAGCCCAGACCCTTCTTGAAGAACACAGAAACTTGGAAAGAATTTGGGGGCCTTATGTCTCGACTTCTGATTTCTGATGACATTGACACCATCTTGTCCCAAAAGGGCAAGACCTTATAACATGGACCTTTTCTGTCTTGGATGCAAGTACACTTTATTTTTATTTTTGTTTTTGATTTTCAGCACTGGGGATCGAACTCAAGGCCTTGTGCTTGTGAGACAAGCACTCTAACCACTGAGCTAAATCTCCAACCGCCAAGTACACTTTATTTATTTATTTTTATTTTATTTTATTTTATTTTAAACCAAGAACATGTATTGGTACATTTTACATATAATGGTTACATTCATCACATTTATTTTATACCTGTACATGATGCATCTTGGTTCTCCCCCCCTTCTCCGCCCCTCCCCTCTGTTCTCTCCCTCCCTAATTAGAGCAGGTTTATTCTTAATTTTCCATATTTTCCCTTTCCCTTTTCTTTCCTTTGTTGCCTTTCTGCTTTTCCCCTTCTTTCTTTCTAGTACTCCTCTCCTTTGTATATTATCTTCCTTTTATATAATATCTATTACACCTCTTTGTCCTTATTTACAGTTATGATTTCTCATATCAGAGACAATTTGATGTGTACTCATGAGTGTCTGATTTATTTCACTTAAAAGTATGTTCTCAAGGAACATCCATTTATATATGAATGACTCTAGTTTGTCCTTTTTTATGGCTGTGTAGTGCCAAGTACACTTTAGATCAGTGGTGTGAATTTAAATGTTGAGGAGCCCCTGGTAGGTGTTTCAGCCTCTTTTCCTCCTTCCACCTCATTACTCCATGAAACCCCTCACCAATGTGCTCTATGGGTGAGGGGATTCCCCGAGGGACAATTGCACCAGGATGTGCTTCTAAATTTAGAATCACTGCCAGTGCAGCAGCCACAAAGCAGACATGGTGTTGGCCACTGAGCTACCTGGACAGCACCGTTGCTTGTTTCCTAACTGTCTAGAATGGGGAATGGTTCTCAGAAAAGTTCCAGACAGGTCAGGTTGCAGTCTACTCTCAAAGTGTACTGAGACTGGATCCATGGGAAATTCAGTGTATTTTCAGGCATGTGAAAAAATACACAGTGTTTACATGCGAATGGACTTAAGTGCCAGGCCAAGGGAATTGTGAAAAATCATTTCCTAAATACCCCCAAGGGGGCCTTGTCCTCCCTCTTGCTGCCCCAACGACACCTACTTGTATGAAAGGAACATTCTAGAAAGCGTAAGAAACCAGAGTCACAGGCTCTGTTAAAAGATACCACTCTGTTTCTTGCTGAGAACACGTGACCCCCCCTAGAAATCTAGAAACTTCTAAGGCTAATCAAAATTAGCCCTTTGAAACAACAACATGTTACAATGGTTTTCCTGGACAGGTGATGTTTCTCTTCATATTGCCCAAGAAAAGAAAAATCACTGTCTTATTCTAAAACAACAGTCATTAAAAATATCTTCCAGAAAACAAATAAAACAACTTGGTGTTGTGGAAGGTCAGCAGCTCTTAACCCCAGCAAGGGTGGTGGTAGCATTGCTTAGATAAATGCAGCTATTTCCAAATGCAAGGGTGAAATATTATAGGCCGTACAGAACCACCATGAAGATCGTGCTATCCCAAGCAGCTTGTGGATAAAAGGCAAGGTTTGCCTTTAGTACCACTGAGGCAACCTCTGTGTCTGCACAAACTCCCTGGTCACAGCTAGCGCAAGAAGCCACCCTGGGTCGCCATGGTTTGAGCCACAGTGTGGGAGAGTTCAGAATCTGCTCCAGGGGGGCCATTTTGAGAATTCTCAGGCACTTGGATTTGTAGGTATAACCTGAGTGTGGTAGGATCAGAGGACCCTGTTCCCAGCCAGGCCAGTATGTCCAGGCTTCAGCTGTCACTGGCATTCTCAGAAGTGAATGAAGCAAAGCCAGGTGGCCCTCAGCACCCACCCAGCCGACTCAGTTCTATCATGAAAGGAGTCCCAGTTAAGAAGCTAAGTGGCACCTCACAGATGCAGGCCGCCATGGTAGAAGCTCGCTCCATTCCTGAAGCTTCAGGGCAGGGAGTGAGTGTGTGGGAGGAATTCCAGCTCTGAACAGTGTCCCACTGTATTCACTCCCTGACGTGTGACTACCAGAGTTCTTGGGAGGAGAGTTTGGGTGGCGAAGGTCTCACTTACAGTCCTTTCGACTCTTGGTCTTCTGACGCTTTTTGCCTTTTGATGGCTTTATCCCTCACCTCATTCTTGTGGCAGAGATGCTACCAAAGTCCTCAGGCTACACAGGAAGAGACTGAGACTCGGGCAGGTGATGTGACTTGCTCAGGGTTGCCCCCTAGGGAAGTAAAAGCTCTGGGACTAGAGCACAGATAGTCTGGCTTCAAAATCTGTTACAGGACAGTCGACAAACCTGTAGGTTCTGGTACACTCTGGCCTGGAGAAGGCCCTCACCCAGCCACAGGCCTTCCCCAGAACAGCAGACCTGAGTCCTGCCGAGGCCCTGAGATAATTAGGAAGCAGAGGCCCAACAGAGGATCCTCAGTGATGGGGACACTGGGTCGAGGCTGGTGAGTGGGGAGATAGGTCAGGGCTGGCATTGAGACCTGAGTCTGCACAGCCCCCCATATCCTCAGTCTCTGTCAGAAAATCCACCATTGGAGAAAGGGCTGCAAGCTCCTACAAGCTCCTGTCTTGTAGAATGCTTTGAGAACAGGAGTGCTCAACGGGGGTTTGTGGGCCTGAAACCGCTCACATACCATCCATCGGTCTCCCCCAAAGAGTGCTGGAAGGTTGTGGGGAACACTCACTGGGTAGTTTCACTTCCTGTCTCTTGTGCGTGGTGGGGCATGTGACCAGTTCTGGCCAATGAGCTGTGAGTGGAAGGGACACAGGTTAACTTCAGTGCTGGGAGGGGTCCTCTGTAGCTTCTTTCCTCTAATACAGAGCAGGCAACTTTCAAGGCAAGGATTTCTCTGTCAGTTGGGGCCCCTGAGAGACCCTAGTGAGCCCAGATACTGGGATGGTGGATGAACACCAAAGCCCTCCCAGCCCTGGGTGATCATGGGGTATCTGGCCGAGAAAGCCCAACCAGGAGAAATGGGTGTCCAAGGAAAATATCAGTCAGAGATTGAGCACCTTGCTGGAATTATCACATGGCTGGAAAGAAGGGGAGCAGGATCCGAACCCAGGTCTGTTCCCAGAGTACAGGTGTCCTGTTTCCTAGTAAATAACTTGTGGTCCCAGACGCAGACAGCTGTGAAATCATGATCAAGAGAGGATGGGGGTCCATGGCACAGGCTGCCTCCCAGGATGGCCAGTTCTCTGCACACACAGTGGTCTACAGTTAATCGGGGGAGAAGATGTGCCAGCAATACAGCTGGAGATAGACTCAGTGACTCTGAAAGCTGTATCAGTGATGTAGCGAGCAGGCCGGCCTGTCTCACTCTCAGCCTCTCTGCCCTTTCCTGGGCTCTGACTCCATGCCGGGCACTTTGCCTCTGAGCTGTGGGGGTAGGACTTTCTCTCCCTGCACCAGCTCAGCACTAGCCTCCTTTGCCCTCAGCTCTGGAGCCTGCACAGCAGGAAATGAGAGTGACTTGAGGGACAATTGCCTGAGTTCTCTAGCTTGGCTACATGTCTTGTTTAGTTTGGGCTGCTGTACCAAAAATCCCATACAGTGGGCAATTCACTAATAAGATGATTCTGTTTTTCACACTTCCAGAGGCTGGGAAGCCCACTATCAGGGTGCTGGTGCCTTCCGTGTCTGGTGAGGGCCTGTTCTTCAGGGACAGTGCCTTCTCTGTGTCCACACGGTAGAAATGTGGGTGGTGGAGGTGGTTCTTTACAAAGGGATTAATCCCATTCCTCCCGGCCTAAGCACCTCCCAGGAGCTTCCGGTCTTAGTAACATCACCTTGTGGGTTAAGTTCCTACACAGAATTTTGGAAGGAGACATTCAGACCGTGATGCCAGGTATAGCACAGACACACTCCATTGTCCAGGTTTGGCGTTGGCGGGGGCGAACATGGACCTGTGCAGAAGAGGTGGGACGTGCCTTAACCACGTCTTCAGTACATCTTTGGAGGGGAATAGCTTACTTCTGGTCTTGTGAAATGCAATTTACACCCATGCTCCTCACTCTTAAGCAAGGTAGAATTTGGTGGAAAGGTGGTGTCTGGTTTGGCAGCTTTGGGGTGGGGCCTGGGGTTCTGCGGCTCTCCCAAGCTCTCAGGCTGGCTCAGGACCTCACTTGGAGTAGTGAGGGTTTTGGTGACCCAGAGCTCCTTCCAAGAGCACTGAGCAGCCAGGCCCACCTGTGTAGGCCCCTGATTGTCCCTGGAGCACCATTTGGTGACCGTAGTGCCTGGATATGATAATAATAATGGGCAAGAGACTTTATACCAGGCCCTGAACACACAGGTTTCAGAGAAAGCTGGATTTTATTTGGTCTCTGAAATTTTGCCAGTTTGGCCACAGAATGGATTGTTAGCTCCAAAATAAGTCTCATTTCCTAGCATATTGAAATAATTAAAAGGACTTTTTCTTGCTCTTTTTGAAAAGAGAAGACAATGAACACGTAAAGCAAAGCTAAGTCACTGTGATGGCTCCCAGGATCCCTGTCCCCTGGGGCAGACGCGCCTCCTCCCAGGTGAGCCATCAACAGGAAGCTAGGTGCTGCTGGAAGGGACTTTGCGGGCATAATGAAGACACACTGACTTGCAGGAAGACATTACCTGGGGGGTGAGCCTGACCTAATCAGGTTGTGCCCTCTTTTCCTGCTGAGAGGTATTCCAAGTGTGGGAGGGACTTGATGTGAGGTAGGCTCTTTATTGCCGGTTTGGGAGATGGAGCGGGCAGTATGGCAGGGGAAGCAGGCCACCCACATTTCCTTGAAGTCCAGTAAGGACTTCAGTCCTACGACTCGTCCCACAACCTTACTGAGCTTGGCAGAATCTCCCCTTGAGCTTCTAGAAAGGAATCCTGCCCACCCGTACTTTAAATTTCAGACTTGTAAGAGCGGAGCAGAGACTTTAGCCTGGGCAGATCCAGACTTCTGCCCGAATGAACTGTAAATGTCACCTGGGTGTGGTTTAAGGCCAGTAAGTGTGTGCTAATTTGATACGCAGCCATATAGCATTAATACAGCCATGAAAGGAAAACTTTACAACCTCAGGAACTCACGGGAAGTGCAGCCTTGTGCAAACAGATGGGAAAATTCATCTTTTATTTTGACCTCAGTGTCAGAATTATCACAGAGCACCCCCCACCTTGCAAACCCCACATATTCAATGCTGTTTTGAAATAGTCCAATGTCATTTATTATTATCCTTTTTTTTTATTAGTGCATATTACATGGTGGTAGAGTTTATTTTGGGAAGTTAGCACAAACATTTAACACATCTTAATCAATTGCAATTGCATTTCCTGCCTCTTCTTTTTCTACCCCGTCCTATTGTACAGTCTCTAGAAATCTAGCTTCTGGACCGCTCTCCTTTATTTTAATTCTTTATTAATTTATGTAATTTTAAGGTTTCTCATACAAGAGAAAACATGAAATATTTAACTTCCTGAGCCTTTCTAATTTCATTTGATGGTTTCTAGTTCCATCCATTTTCTTACAAACGACAGGATTTCATTCTTATGGCTGATCTCATTATTCTTTATGTATACACACCATATTTTCTCTACCCGGTCATCTGTTGATGGGCACCTAGATTGGATTCACAGCTTAGCTATTGTGAATTGTGCTGTTACAAACATGGGTAAGCATGTGTCATAGTATGAAGTGTTGAATTCCTTTGGGGATGTGCCCCTGGAGTGGGATCGCTGAGGCAAATGGTATTTCTATGTTTAGTCCTTTGAGGAATCTCCATAATGGTTTCCACAGTGGTTGTACCAGTTACAATTTTAGGAGGGCTCCTCCCCCAGTTCTTCATATCCTCACCAGCATTTATTGCTTTCTGTATTCTCAGTGCTAGGTATTCTGACTGGGATGGGATGGAATCTCAATGTAGTTTTAAATTGCATTTCTCTGATGGCTAGAGATGTTGAATGTTTTTCATATACTTTTTGGCTACTTGTGCTTTTTTTGTATCTACTCAGTTCATTTGCCTACATTTTATTGGGTTCCTTATTTTATGAGGGTTTTTTTCAAGTTATTTATATATTCTAGATATTAGTCCTCTACTAGAAGAGCAAACAAAAAAGATTTTCTTCTATTCATTGGGCTGTTTCTTCACTCTGATAATTGTTTTCTTTGTTGTGCAGAAATTTTTTAATTTGATGTTGTCCCATTTGTTGATTCTTGATATTATTTTGGAGTCCTATTCAGGAAGTCTCTGCCCGTGCCTGTGGCTTCAAGTGTTTTCCCATCTTAACTCCTAGCAGTTTTGGTATTTCTGGTTTCAGGTCCTGGTCCTTCATACATTTTGATTTGATTTTAGAATGCGGTGAGAAATTGAGATCTAGTTGCAATTTTCTGCTTATCGATCCCCAGTTTTCCCAGGAATATTTGTTAAAGGGGTTTTCTTTTATTCATTGTATGCTTTTGGTCCCTTTTGTCAACAATCAAACGGCTATAAGTGCTCAGGTTTGTTTCATTGTCTTCTATTCTACTTCATTGGTCTACATTTCTGTTTTTGTGCTACTACCAGATAGTTTCTTGGTACTGTGGCTCTCCAGTACGGACCGACTTGGTCAAGATGTATGATGTTTTTGGTCTGCTGTTGAATTCTGTTTCTGAGGATCTTATTAAGGATTTTGGCATCTATGTCTTGGATGGTTAAGATTGTGTCAACTCGACTGGTTTGGGATATGCTCAGGGGATAGATGGAGCACACTTCTAGGTGTGTCTGGGTGGGTCATAGAGGTGTGACCTTGGGTATTGTATCAGGTCCCTGGCTCCTCCCTCTCAGGGGTGGCTCCTCTGCTCTGCTTCTTGTCCGCCATGAGCTAAGTGGCTTTGCTCCATGTTTCTGCCTCAGAGCCAACCGACCATGGACTAAATCCTCTGAGACCAGGAACCAAATTAAATTTCTCCTCTAAATTTCAAGGTATTTTATTCTGGCAAAAGGAAAGCTGATTAATACAAAGATCATCAAGGATATTGGTCTATAGACTTGCATTTTTGTTGTATTCTTGTCTGGTTTCAGTATTAGGGTGATGCTGACTTCACAGAATCAATTTGGGTGGATATATTCCCTTTTGATTGTACAGAAAAAATTGAGGAGCATTGCTATTAGTTTTTCTCCTGAGGTTGGGTAGAATTCAGCCATAAATTCGTCTGGTCCTGATATTTTCACAAGTGGTAGCGTTTTAAGTACTGCTTCAATCTCATTGCTTATTATTGATCTGTTTAGATTTTTTATATCTCCTTTGCTCAATTTAGGTAGGTGATATGTGTCTAGAAAGTTACCCATCTAGTGCAGATTCTCCAATTTGTTGGAATATAAACTTTGAAAATAATTTTGGATGATCCTCTGGATTTCAGTGGTGTCTGTTGTAATTTTGCCTTTTTAATTTCTAATTTTTTTTTTTTTTTTTTTTGGTGCTGGGGATTGAACTCAGGGCCTCGTGCTTTTGAGGCAGGCACTCTAACCACTGAGCTAAATCCCCAGCCCCAAATTTCTAATTTTATTAATTTGGTCCATCTTTCTCTTTTGGTAAGTTTGACGAAGGGCTTATCAATCTTGTTTATCTTTTCAAAGAACTAACTCTTTAATTTGTTGATCCTTTGTATTGTTTTTAAAGTTTCAGTTTCACTAATTTCTGTTCTGATCTTTCTTTCTTTCCTTCTGTTGGTTTTAGGTTTGACTTGTTCTTGCTGATCTAGGACACTGGGTGCACCATTACGTTATTTGGGCTCACTCTGTTTTTCTAATGTAGTCACTTGTGGGTGTGGACCTCCCTGTTAGAACTGCTTTCACTGTGTCCTACAGATTCTTATGTGTAGTGTTTTTGTTATCATTTGATTCTAGGAATTTCAAAATTTCTTCCCTGATTTCTTTGGAGACCAATTGATCATTTAAGAGTGTATAATTCAATATCTATGTGTTTGTGTAATTTCTGTGGTGTCTTTACTACAGCCCAAACAGATAGGGCTGCCATATGTTGGACTTTCAGCCTCCTGAACTGTGACCTGAATAAATCTACTTTTTTTTTAAAAAAATAAAGTACCCAGTCTCAGGTATTTTGTTACAGCAATGGAAAGTAGACTAAGACTGACCCCTTGGCTAGTTCCTATCCATGAACTAGGAGTGGATATGATATGAGTGTGAAGAAGGCTGCCTGCTGAACACTCACGTTGGATGGCCTGCGAGCAAGAAACTGCTTTCATTGAGAGAAGTCACTGAGCTTGGAGGTCTCTCAGTAACAGCCCTCATGCTCCCCTCTCAGGCCATCTTCAAAGCGTGAGTCACGTTTGCCCACCAGCTCTGTGTCGCATGGGGCCCCACAGAACTCATGGCTGCCCAGGAAGCAGAACCTCTGCAGGTGTGTCCATCATGGAACTTGTGGGTCAGACATGATTGGTGTCTGGGCTGCATAGAGTGAAGAGGAATTGTCCTTGGCTACACAGAAAACTTATTATATAGTTAATATACATAAGTGTTATGACTTAGATCCCAAAAGTGCCCCCAAACTCCCCTGGGCTCAGAGGTGGGGCTTTTGGAAGGTGACTGAATGATGGGAGTGATAAGGGCTGACTTGCTGTTAGGAGGTGGGGGCTGGTTGGAAGCGGCGAGTCACTGGAGGTATGGCCTGGAAGGGTATATCTTCCTCCTCGGCTCCTCCTTTCTCTCTATGCTTCTTGGCCACCACGACGTGAGCACTGTCCTCCACCACGACTCTCTGCTGTGTCATTTTTTCCTTGGAGCCAGCCAACTGTAGAATGAATCCTCTAAAATCTGTGAGCCAAAATACTCCTCCCCACCTTTAAACTATAGCTGTTGGGTATAGTGTCTCAGCAATGAAAAATTGACTAAGACAGTAAGTAACAAAACTTTCTTTATTTTAAATATTTTTTATTATAACACAGGGCTGTCCAGCCTATGAGCTGCAAGTTGGACACCTGCAAGGATGCAGGAATTGTTACCAACTCCGAGTTGTTCTGGTGAAGGTGGACCAAAGGTGGGAGAGAATCCTGCAGCCTCAAGGCATAAAGGATGCTCAGTGTCATCCAGCATATGTGGTTAAGCATCTAGAGTGTCACATTTGGTCACTTAGAAAAGATCTCACAATACTTTTGTCCCTGTCATGACCTAATAGGGTGGATTCCCTTCGTGAGAGACAGACATATGCTGCTATGGTATCTTTTTGAGGGAGAGAATTTAATTTTTTTACCAGCTTACCTGAAAAATTTAGACATAAGTACAAGCCTGTAGTGCCATGGAAGTGACTGAGATGTCCTCCACTGCCATCTCCTCTGGATTCGGGATAGATCTCAGTGAACAGGAGGATCATGTTTGTCCCCAGACTAGGGCATTTAATGACTTGGCCAGATCTTATCTCAAGAGAAAAATAATTCTATGAAAAAATAGAATTAAAAAGGGTTAGGGCTGTAGCTCAGTGTGAAGGCCTGATGTTCAATCTCCAGTACCAGGAAATAAATGATGTAAGTCTGTGTTTTTTGACTGTAATGTCCTTTAATTTACTATCCTCTTAACTATGCACACTTTTCTTTGTAATCAAGCAGTGTTTTCATATATTTTATAAGGCATCAATTATTTTGGTAATTTTATTCATGGATTCATGTATTTAACTAATATTTATTCAGCAGGTATCTTGTCCCAGGGACCGTTAGAAGCTGGATACCCAACCAGTGAAAAAAGACAGTACTTTCCTGGACTCTCAATTAGCTTCGAGTCCTGAACTCAAAATCTGTTTTTTGAGGGCCAGGTTGTATGTGAATTACCCTATTTTTCTTAATGTTTACATCTTGCAGCTGTATTTGGAGTTGTGAGAAGATGACTGTTTTGGAGCCCAGCAGTCATGAACTGCAAGTGTCCCTCTACCCACATGCTGGGATTTCCTGTGGGTGCCTGGGGCTGCAGTGCTGGCCTGGGGGAGCCCCTGTGAAGAGTCAGGGTGCCCATAGCTGCCAGGTGCAAATGACTTTGCATGAATAAGGCATGACCATTGTGCATTTTGCAAATCAGCAAACATAGTGCATACTACACTAATCGCCATGTTTTTGGGTTATCAGATACCTAAAAAAGCACTCCATTTTCCAAGGCCACAGCATCCAGGTTGTTTTGCCTGTGATATTTCTTCTTCCTTTTGTTCCTCATCTTACTCGCTTGACTCAACATCGTTAGGTCAAAGAAACACAAGCGTCAGGCACTCGAATTAGTTAATTCATTGTTAACACTTTGAAAGTGAAACCAAGCCACAAGAGGGCAACTTCCCTGCACCTAAAATCTACTCAAGCTGGTTTTCAATAAACTCATATATATATGCCAAAGCTGGTGCCATAGTATTGGTTTCTATGTACACTGGGCAGTGAGCCCTTGTTTGGTTAAAAAAAGTAGCAGGAAATTTAAAATCACTGTTTCCTGCCTTTCTTGGAAATCTGTAAGCAGGCAGGAGGTGAGCAACGCTGCCCTTTGCACATGGGGTCTGGGGTGCTGGGGCTGTTTGGCTTCTGTAGTTGTTTCTTTAACCAACGCCTCCTGAATGTGTTTGGGTTTGGGGCCTCCAATGAGTAACCCTAAAATATTTCTGGGGCTGGGGGTAGAATAGCATAATTTCCTTAGAGGTTTCTATTTTTTACTTAAATCTTTATTTTTTATCATGTAGTTTTTGTGCCATCGTAGAATGAACTAGAACCACAAGACTGTTCATAATTTACAGAGTTCATTTCATGTGTCTAAGAGCTGTGTAACTCTGTTTCCAGCAGTTACAAAAGTCCCTCCACCCCCGGAAGTTGGGGCTACTCCAGGTAGATCTTCCCCCAAAAGACAGGGCCCCAAGACAGAAGGTCATCATCTAGGTGTCAAGTCTGACCCTGCACCTCCCCACCCAGGACCATGGCACCTCCTCCATTCTCTAACGCCACAGACTTTCCTAGGTAAACTGAGGCTCATCGTCTCCAGGGTAGGAGCCTCCTGATGGTCATGAATCTGAGCTTCGGGGCAGCTGGTTTCCTCTTTTCTTGCCCTTTCACCCTGTGTAACAGCAAGGGGGTAAATGCTTGCTGTCGCTGTGCATGGACTTACTGTTTTAGGGCTCGATTCGCGGGGAGGGAGACAAGATACCACTCACAAAGATTAATTAAGATTGTTAATAACAATAAAGAAAGTAAGAGAAAAGGAAAAAAACTCTAGGAAAATCATGCAACCAATCCATTGTTTCTATCACTGGCAAACTGCAGCACAGGAGTAGTTCAAGCAGAGATCTTAACTTTTGCTAGAAAAGCAGCACCACGTGGGACACGAGAAGAAAACAGCAGTCGTGGAGGCGCCGCCAGCAGCAGCCCCCATCGAGGCACACAGGAAAAAGTATCATCAGCTACACGAGCGAAAAACATCAGCTACACAAGCGAAAGAAATCATCAACAACCTTGGCAGGAATGAGAAAAGAGAAAAGAAGAAAGAGTGAAGGAGAGAGCAAGAGTGAGAGAGGAGAGAGAGAGAGAGGGAGAGAGAGAGTGCACCTGGGTGCTGCAGCTGAAGTTATCTATGCTCTGACAAAGGAATGCTCCCCTCCGGGAAATGGGCGTGCACGACTTTACCTCAGGCATTCACCCTGGGTCTGGCTGGGAGCCGGGATGCCGCCAGAGTACATATCAAAGTAAATTCTTTGTTGATAGCAAAACTGTTCCTGCAAGGTTAGCCAGACCTTGGAAGAACAGGCGCACACTGGCAAGGTGAGACCTTTATCAGAACACGGGCATTTGAACCAACTCTCAATAACCATATAATGAATTTTACACCCTGGTCTGGTTGTGACCCTGTGAGGAATGGTGTATTAGTCAGTATTCACCAGAGAAAGAGATACAATGTAAGATAAATGACTATGTAAGAGCTTATGAATTGGCTTCCTTGGGCTTCCTACAAATCAGACATGGAAGAGTGTAGAGGGTCCATCTGTGCACTGGAGATCCGAAGGGCCCAGCCAAAGGTCTGGAGCTCAGAAGGGTCTAGCTGAAGGTCTGGAGGTCTGACGGATCCAGCAAGGGTCTGGAGTTCTGAAGGATCCAAGCGAAGGTCTGGCGCTCCTCCAAAGGAACCGAAGCCGATCCAAAGAAACCAGGCCAGGTCTATCCCTCTTCATTTCCCTTTTCTACCACCCAGGCGATGGGCCACCCTCGGGTGTAGAATTGCTAAGCCAATTTAGTTAAGCTTTTCTTACAAGTTGACACAATCAATCAACCATCACAAATGGCTTGGTGACAGAATGGTGAAGAATCGACCTGACCAGCCCGGACAGCATTTGACCTCTTTAGGGGAAAGGTCACACCAGGATCAGGACTTTGTGTGTTGACATTGGTTTCTTTCCTCTTGGATCCCACTGCTGCCCATCCCACTCTTTATTCTGGGGCGTCCCCAAGCTTTAGTTTACCTGTCCTTGACTATCTGCGCTCCGTGTCTTTATTTACATAAAAGAACTCATGTGCCCTGCCCCTTTCTTTCCTCACCAGCGTGGCTAATGGGTCTTGGAATATGAAGGTTACTTTACACGTTAAAAAAGAGAAGCGAGAAAAGCTGCAGAATATTGAACTGTGTTTTATGAACGGATCTGAAGAGAAGAGGATGGTATCTCCAAGCCCTGACAGAGTAATTATCATCCCACATCTGACTTTAGGGCCATTGTTGAAGGCGTGCAAGGGGATGCTCTACCCGGCAGGGAGCCCCTTCCCTGTTCATAGGTGGCCTGAGAGCCATGAGGCACAGGAGCGGGGGACCTGCCCACCCTCTTCACAGTCAGCATTGTCCCTACTTCTCTTTACAGCTAGGTTTCTCCCCATGCCCTGCCCTCCTGAGACCTTCCAAAGCTTCTCCAAGGAGTTTATTGGACGCTAGGTGCCCAGAGGTGGGCAGTGGAGGCTTGGGGAAGGGATGAGGCTGGGCAGCAGATGGAAGCTGGGGCCGGTTTGTAAGTATAAGGCCAAAATCAGCAGTGCAGGTGGCCGGGAACCCCTAGTTTGAAGAGTGCTTAGTTTATAGGTCATTGTGTCTATTTCAGACTCAACCACAAAAGTGAAGCACTCTTTCCATGCCGGGCCCATGCTTTGTCCTATGGAATTAAAATAAAGAGCTAAATCAAAACAATACTTTAAAAAAGTCCTAGCTTTACTTAAATTATCAACATGTCCAATTTGTTTTTTTTTTATATAGTAGGACTCTGGGCATGTTACCTCGATTAGCCATTGGGTTAAGCTGTACTAATATGTACATGTTTGCCTTTCAAGAAACAAAAAGGTGTTAAGAGAAACTGTTGTGTGGGTCACACTATATTTGTCTTAAATTAGATCCTTTTGAAAAATGCACAGTTCTCGGCACGGTGCCTGGTCAGCAATATCAGCTTAGTATACGATGTCTGTGTCCTCACTGTGCTCTGATTAGACTATGTGCACCCGCATTAGTCAGGGTTCACTGGAGAAATAGAATCGATATTAAATACATGTGTAATTATACCAGGGATTTATTAGGTTTACAGGAGCAGAAGGGGAAATCGGCAAGAATGAGGGGATAAGTATGTTCGAAACCAGGGGGTATTTTGAAGGAAATTAATGGCAATGTGTCTTTTATCATAATTGCTTTTTAAAAAATTTAAATACACCCATAGTTTTTGATCAGCCCTTGTACCCCTTTTTAAAGGAACGAAGCAGATAGGTGCAGACTTCTGCAGTGGGGCGGGGTGTGTGTGGGGTCCTGTAGACTACTACCTTCTCCCCTGGACTTGGCTGGTCTTTTCCAGATGCTTCACTGGGTCTATTTTTCCTCAGGCTCCTCGTAAGAGCCAGGCTTGTGGGGATGTAAATTTGGTCAGATGCCTTGAAAGAGGAGGACTTGGCCAGGGCAGATTCTCCCTTAAAAAGCACAGTGGAAAATCCAGACCTCAAGGCAAATCCTGCTCCAAGAGGGAAAGTGGATTCTTCTGGTGAGTTAGAACTCCTGCTTCTACCAGGAAAGAAATACAGCCTAGAGGAGTCGGAGTAGGAGATCTCGTTTTGAAGGAGGCACGAGTCCAGGTACCGCTTGGCTGTCGTTTGTTAGTGAAAGATCCCAAGTTCAGCCCTTAGGATGCTGATGGAAAAAGCAAGCTGGATTACATCCTGCTGGGCGCACCGGCTCCGGGGAGCGATGGCTGCATTCCAGCGAGGTCCGCCTGCTGCGCGCTTGGCCTTTGCAGGAGCAGCGCCATGTGGTGTGAAGCCTGGAGACTAAAGTTTGGAAGGGTGGGAAGAACCGGCAGAGGGAGACAGTGCAGAGAGCGACTTTGTTCGCTCAGGCAGCGTCCTTGCAGGTTGTCCCTCAGCGGGCATGCGCATTTGAACACGTAATTGTTGAATTAAGGTAGAAGCGAAGAGCCCCTGGGCAGTTGCAACAGTGATGGTCACAGCTTTTTTGAGCCGTAAAAGGATTCTGTCATTCTAATGATCCCTTCAACAAATAATTAGATAAATGTCACAAGTGAGAATGCCAGCAGCAGAGCAGAGAGGTAGGGTGATGGAGTCCTCTGTCCTCGCTTGTTTCTGTGCTGTGCCCAAAGCTGCTGATGCCCTTTAGGAGCCAGTTCCTGGGGCGGGAAGTGTAGTTCACTGGTACAGCCTTTACTAGGTGTGCGTGAGGTCCCAGCACACACACACACACACACACACACACACACACACACACACACACACAGAATTCTTGTTTATCCCACTGATGTGCAGTACTTGTGGGGCGTTCTTAGCATCCTTGTCCTTGGTGCTATAGAATCCTTACTCTTAGAGGATGAATACAGAGACAGTACTGGACTTCCAGGGAAGCTGCTAGCCCACAGGGCACTCTGCCCCAGCTCTCTTCCAGGAAGATTCACAGCTCACCCTGATCCTGGGTGAAAGATCTGTGAGCACGAACAAGGGCCTGACTGCTCAGGGACTCCATTCTGCTGGAGAGAAATGCAATTTTTCCTTTGCTTTCCTGGGACCTGCCCCTTCTCAGAGCTGCAGGAGGCAGCCGTGTGGGCCTCTGATTCTCTGGGCGTCTAAATAAAGAGCAAGGAGAACCAGGTGCTGGTGGTGAGAGGGCTGGGTCGTACATGGATTCTGGGATCCACAGGCTGCCTGGGAGGTGAGGGAAGGGAGAAGCTCTGGACAAGGAAAGAGGGGGCTTCCTGGGACAGGAGGAGCCCAGAAAGGGAGCCAGAGAATAGCAGGGATGGTGGTTCGAGCCCTTAGCTGGTCTGCAGCTGGGCCCTATGGGCATTCAAATTCCCTCTAACAGCTTGCATCTATGATTCCAAGCTGGTTCCAGTTTGAACAGCAGATGTTGCTCTTGGGCCAAAACACAAATTGGTTTTCTCGAATGAAATAAGGAAAGGCTTAGAAATTACCATCCCCAAGAAATAATGTTATCCCTTTGTCCTCCATCCCTTCTTCAGTCACCTTGTCTGAATTATAGTGAAATCCAGACTTTGCATGCATCTGCCATGAGTATAGATGCACATCTACAGACATAATCCAAGTCTCTGGCCCTATAGTTTTGCTTTCTTCACAGATTGCCTGTCAGAAGCAAGTGCACTGTTGAGAGGAACACAGCATTCCTGTGTTAAAGTGGGCCTTGGAGATCACCTCCAGGTCCCTTATTTCATGGAGGAGACCTTTAGGATTAGCAGAACAGGGGTGATGACTGAGGCCACACAGCTGCCCCTGGTGCAGAGCAGTCAGGGGGCTGGACAAGTCCTTGCTGAAGTCACGGGTTGTGCTAATTACTAATCTGGGGAAAACCATGTGACCACTCTGAGACTTGGTCCTGTCAAGTGCACAGTGGGCATTATAATGTCATCTATTGTAGCATTTGAGTGAGGCTCCAATGAGTAACAGCATGTTGAGTCCCTGCACATGACCTTGAATAGTATAATTCTCTTTCTTGCTATTATTTGTGGTTTCCATACCTTATTCACTGAAGTCACGAGTTACTCCTATTTATGAATTTATGAGCAAATATTCATTGCACCCATACGTGGCATCCAGCAATTAGGCCAAACAGAATAGATCAGGAGATTATGTGATGAATGGCTTTGTTGAGTGGCTCCATGTTCTCTGGTGGCTCAGCATGGCCCACAATTTGTGGCATCTTTGCATTTGATAACAGGGCAAAGTGCAAATCTGCGTGAAGACCCTGACTGGCAGGACCATCATGCTGGCAGTGGAGCCCAGGGAGACCACGGAGACTGTGAAGGCTGAGGATAAAGAAGGCCTCTCCCCTGACGAACAGAGGCTTATTTCCAGGCACTTTACCTAGTTACTCTTCTGAGACCAAATACCCAACACCCAAAGTAAAAAGAGGTTTACTTAGCTCACAGGTTTACTTAGCTCACAGTTCATAGAGGTTCCAGTCCATAATCAGCTGGCTCCAAGGCAGGGTGGCAGGCAGAAGGGCATTACAGAAGAGAACCAGTTCATGGCAGGCAGAAGGTAGCAAAGCAAAGGAGTAAGGGACCTTCGCAGCTACCGTCCGCCCCTTTTGTATTCCACCTAGTGTATGGAGATCAGGGCGGGGCCAATCAATCAGTGGACTGATTTAGTAATCACACACTCTTAATCTTAGCACCCTTAATTGTTGCATTGCACACACTCTAGATCCAGCCACCTCTGAAAAAGCCCCACCTACGACCGCATGAGGCTTTGGGGGGACATCTAGACACAAGCCATAACAAGCTGGAAGATGGTCCCACTCTTTCTGACTACAACATCCAGAGAGAGTCCACCCTGCGCCTGGTCCTCTGTCTGAGGCGTGACTGTTAGTGCTTTAGTGCAGACTGACTGCTCTACTCTGCACTGTGGCCATTGACCCCAATTTAAGTTTAGAAGTTACTGGTTGCAGTAATAGCTGAACCCGTTCAAAATGTTAATAAAGGTTTTGTCGCTTGGTTGAAAACTCACACGTGCACAATGGATGAAGAGATGGCAGTGGTGTGGCTCTGAGTGCCAAGGGTTGGGGAATGGAATGTACTGGACCTCAGGGCGCAGGAAGTGCCAGGAAGGAGGCTGAGAAGGCAGGAACAGAGAGCCAGGCATGGAGGCAGAGGAGAGAGTAAGGCCTTCCCTCTGCACAGGACCCCCAGGCTACTGGGCACAGAGCAGAGCCACAGGCCCGAGGCAGCCTGGCCAACAGGGGGAGCACTGGGCGCGAGGACTCACTGCTTCTAAGCCCAGCCCTGCCTCTCCATGTCTGAGTACTCATACAAACTCATTCCAATCCGGGGGCCTCAGTGTTCTCATAGTAAGATGAGTGGATTCAACCAGATGGCATTTCTCTTTTTCTTTTTCCCAGCTGTCACTGTCCATTAAGTGGATGATCCTCCCTCTACCCAAAGGGTACTGTTCATTGAGCATTTACTACATGCTAGCACTTCTACACCATCTCATGTTCTCCTCCTAGGAAGTGGGCCTCTATTGTGCTCATTTGTCAGATGAAGATCAGAGGTTCAGGGTGATCATGGGTCTGAGGAGTGAGTAGCAATCCCCAAGGTAGAGAGCCAGAAGGTAGCCTTGTGCACTCAGAGGTGAGGAACCTGGCTCTGCCCTTCACCCACTTCATGGCCCTGGGCCATCTCTTGGCTTCTTTGATCCCAGTTTCCTGGTCTGTAAAGTGGTCACTAATATTACTGGCCTTGTGGGGTGTCGAAAGGACCCACTGGAGAGCACGTGGGAACGATTCAGGTCACACAGAATAGATGTTTCCTACGTGCTGGCCGTTATTTTTGAGGCTCCAGGTTTCTCCTATATACAAAGGAAGATGGTAAAAGCTTTTGTACTCTGGAAAGAAAATGTATCAGGGCAATGTGTGCGAAAGTAATTTGGAAATGTAAATGTGCAATGTAGTATTATTGTTGGCAGGGTCTTTGGTTCACTTTTGCCGGGGAGGTGGACGGGACATTAAGGACATGGGGAATTTTATGTGTTAAGTTAGGAGAACAAGATAGAGAATCACATGCTGGGTTTCAAAAGGAATAAATGGTCTTAAATAAAACTGTGTGTTTTCCCAACAGATTTGTGGAAAGAACATAAAATCCCCCATCACTGGCCTCTAGTTTAGTGAAAGAAAGGAAACTTGATTTAAAGGGGCTGCTGACTGTACCAGAAATGTGTGGGTAACATTGGTGAGTGTTGGACAGAGACGTCTTGGGCAAGCCAAACTTTCCAAACACAGAGAGAGCTCCCTGTGTCCACAATCAATTGCCAAAGGATGCTAATCTTAAGGTAACTAGCAAGCATTCACGAAACGATTATGCCAGCACACACTGCGAATGGGGATTCTCCTTTGTCCCCCTCTGAGTCCATGCAGGAGATGGCCCTTAGGTGGTGCACACTCGCCAAAAGGCAGCTCAGGCTTCCTAGTGCAATCTGTCTGAGTTTTCATTACACAGCACGCTTGATGAAATCGTGGATCAGGGAATGACCTTGTTCCTTAGTGCCTGTCGCTTCCTGGAAATCTGGAGTGAGGCTGGGAGTCTTGATTCGAATTGCGTACTTGGTATTTCTGGCTTGGCCCAGCCTCTTCCTTAAAACTGCCCAAGGACCTCCTTAGTGTAAACCTCAGTTTACACTATAGGAGTTATATAAGGTGCTCCTTGTGGGTAACAACGGATACTCCTATCACCCCTTCAAGGGTGTTTCTTTCTCATTTTTGGTTGGCGTTCTCATTGTCAAACAAGTGGATTCAACCAGACGGCATGTCCCCTTTTTTCCCAGCTCCTGCTGTCTGTAAAATGGATGCTCCTTCCTCTATCACCAATGGTACTGCTTATTGAGCATTTACTATGTGCCTAACACTTTCCAATCCTATCTCATTTCCCCCTTCTCAGAAGTTGGACCATTATTACCCATCTTTTCCAGATTAAAAAAAAAAAAAAATTGAAGCTCAGAAGTTGAGCAACTTTTGCAAGGTCTCAGTGAGTAACTCATGAGCTGGGCAGGAATTCAGCTGCCCCCAAGTCCACCGAACAACAGAGAACCAGCTAAGAAGGAGTTAAGGGGAGCTGGCTGTGTTAACAACCGAAGATCTGTGTGAAAAAGCCCCTGGGGAAATGTCAGGGGGCACCCTAGTCTCCTTCTCCCCAGGCTCAGGGCTGGTCAAAGGCATCTTTGTCACCTTCCGCCCAGGAGTAAAGAAGGACTGGAGGCAACTTGGGAGCCGAGGTGGTTGGTGGCGCTCTGTGAAGAAACCATCGAGGCTTTTGCCATGTGGCTGGTGACAAAGTAAAGACACCTTCAAATAAGGTGACGTGGAACCGAAATAAGAATGATGGGGAGGTTATCCTCAGAAAAACAGAGCAGGTTTGTCGGCTGGGCTGGGCTGTGGGAGGACGGAGTCCTGGAGATTGTGGACCAGCCAGGCTCAGGCGCCTGGAGCTATCTCCGAGGCAGGAGGGAGGAGAGGCAGCAGGGAATTGAAACCATTTGGTCTTGGGGCTGAGATTGTGTTCCTGGCTTTGGCAACGACTTTCTCAGTCATTGCTTTGATTAATCCTTGTGGGGGAGACAGGGCAGACCCACAGGTGTTGTCTTTTGCTGTGTGAAGAGGAGGGAAGCCAGGAGCAGACCCATGGGCGCCTCATGCCAGGCCCAGGAGCCTCACAGAGCTTCCTAGTTTGGGACATCCAAGCATCTCCTTGTCCCCAGAAGAGATGGAAATGTGGTGTCACTGGGGCTGGAAGGTGAGCCTGCTGTGGCAGGCCCAAGTCCACGGAGTCCATCAAGGGGGACTAGTAACTCCCAAAACACACACTGTGGCAGCTGGTAGTGGCTTAAAAAAGGAAAATGAAAATAAGAAAGTTCCACAGCAAGACTCCTGGGAGGGATGATTTATTCATTGCGTTGTCAGTCAGCACTGACAGAAAGAGGGGAAAGCTTTTATACTAGAGGCTTTTTTTTTTTTTTTTAAGAAATCTGATGTTCAATGAAATTTATAAACATCTTCACCCACTGAAGATTCTCAGGGAGTGCGGGGCTTGAAAACATCTTTTAAGAGAGTTGAATTCTTAGATTTTCCTTTTTTTTTTTCTTTCCTGGTACAAAGACTAAATAGTCTTTATGTTTTGTAGCATATATTGATCAGATTTGGGTAAAACCTGAAACCATTCCCACAGCTTGACTGGTTATCTTTCCTTTCTAAAGTCTGAAGCTGTGCACACCGAAAGTTGAGGCAAAATGTATAAAAGAAGGGTGATGATATTTCAGAGGAAAGGCCCAAGGTTAATAGGCAGTGTCTGCGACATGGAAATGGAGGGGCGCTGCCTGGGAAGCGACATCCGTGGGAGCCGGCGCCTGGGTGCTGTGGCCTCAGCACATCCGTGCATGTGTGCTGAACAGTATTTTCTCCCCACGAAGCGGAAGAGTTATCTGTGCCTTTATTGAAAGAATCACTAAAGCACCATCGTTGGACAGAAATCAACGCCAGAGCTCTAGTCCGTTCTTCGGAGGTGGTGGGAGTGGCGGGTAGGAGTGGGGGGGTGGCGTGTGTGTGCAGAGTTATCAGTAGGCGGAAGGATCCCAGGGCGACCACTGCTACGGGTAAGACGTGAGTTCTGCAGGATGGTGAGCTTGAAGGAGTAAGACGGTGCGCCAACAGCGAAGACCCAGATCCTCTGCTTGGTCCTTGAGGCAAAAGCATCTTTCTGCTTAGGCACAGCATCTGGGTCCCACACACCGACAAGCCATATTCTCTCTTCATCTCCTCCTCATCCCAGTGGTATGAGCTCTCCTGGCCTTAGCACAAAAGGGCCTGATTCCCTTTGTGCTCATGGCTTTTGATGGAGCAGACTCCCCATCCAGGACGACTTAAGAGTGGCTTTAATAGACTGTATCCTGGAGAACAATGGGCTCACTAACCTTGAGCCAAGCGACCTAAAATCTGCTCCAGATTATACATTCCCTTCTTTACCATTCTTGGGAGCTAATATTTACACATCCCCATAAATGACAAAGATGTGGTGCTTTTTGGAGGAGAAGCAGCTATATTATACTTCAGGGTGGGCCTTCCCAATGTGGGGCACTCAGGGGCCAGGGATTTAGGGCCAATTTATGTCTGTGTTCCCCCTTTCCAGCCTTAGAAGCAGCGCGGAGTACTCATGTAAGTCCCCATCTGTCAGCCTTTTCTGGAACGCTCCAGATAGGGAGGAGGAGGGAGAGGGCAGGGTCTTAAGAGCGCAGTCGGCTGTCGTATCCAAGGTTTCTAATCCATGGAGCCAGCCAGTTGCAGATTGAAAATATTTGGGAAAAAAATTTGTGTTTGTACTGAACATGTGCAGACTTTTTTCCTTGTCATTATTCCTTAAATGCTACAGTACAACAGATATTTATATAGCATTTGATTGTATTAGGTATTATAAGTAGTCTAGAGATGATTTGAAGTATATGATAAGATGTGCATAGGTTATATACAAATGCTATTCTATCTATCTATCTATCTATCTATCTATCTATCTATCTATCTATCTATCTATCATGGCATTAGGAACAGAACCCCAGGTACTCTACCACTAAGCTCTATCCCCAGCCCTTTTCATTTTATTATTTTAGGTTAGTTTAGTTTTTTATTTTGAGATTCTTGCTAAATTGCCCAGACTAACCCTGAACTTGCAGTCTCCTGAGTAGCTGGGATTACAGGTGTGCAGCCCCCGCACCTGGCTGACACTATTTTAGCTGCTGAGAGACTCGAGCGCCCTCAGCTTTTGGTACGAGAAGGAGGCCCTGGAACCAAGTCCTAATGATACCAAGGCAACTGTCCCAGTTTATAGGATGGTAGCCTCACATCTGGCATGAGCTACTTCTAGTGGCTGTGGCACTGAGGACACAGTCCCTGGGGACTGCCGGGGGTTGTGGTTAGAAACACCAGCACACACAATGTTCCCCACTGTTAAGCCCGCCCTTCCTAAGGTCTCACTAAGGGGAAAACCTTATTCTAGGGCTGGCACGCATTTGGTTTTATAGAACAAAGAACAGGATGTGAAGATGGGACGGAACCAAACTTTCCACAGCATATGTGAGCCTCTTGAAAAAAGCATTTCTAATTGATGAAATTTTGTCTTTGTAGTCAGTTCCATAAAAATGTTGACATTCATGTTTTTCTTAGCAGTGTGGTGTCACTGGGGGGGGAGTCAAGTAGATCACAGTGTTTTTTTTCTCTGGAGCATACTTTTCACCTTCTCTGTGCATAGTTTCTGTGTAGTGGACTTGAATTCCCCATGGACACTTCTCCAGAAACGAGTCCAGTGTTGTGCAAGCTGCCCTTGGCGATCTGGAGAGGAGATCCGGATGTGTGCGGTGCGGGGCTGCAGAGTGGAGGGGTGGAGATCCAGACGTGTGCTGTGCGGGGCTGCAGAGTGGAGGGGTGGAGGGGTGAAGCGTGTGGAAGATTCCAGTCCCGCTGCTAACGAGTAGCGGGAGTTGTCAAGCGGCCTACTTTGGGGATGCTGATGGTAAAATGTGCACTTGTAGGCTTGTAGAGAGGATTAAACAACTTAGTGTGTGCAGGCTTCAGTTAGCGGTGCTGTTGCAGGGGAGTGATGGTCTCAAGAGGCAGGACAATAGTGTGCCAGGGTTCCGGGGCTGCATATTTGCCTTTTGAAAGCTGGCCGATGTTTTCCCCGGTCATCTTCACAGACACTTCCTTTGGTCAATCCTGCGTATGCACATTCTTCCTTTCATGCTATCAAGGAGGAACTGGAGGTGGTTCAGAACTATGGGAGGAGGCAAGTGAGATAAAGTTTTCCAAATCAGCTGTCCTAAATGTCTCTGTCTCCGATACTTGGAGCAGCAGCTGCTTCATTTCAGCCCAACCAAACCCCTGATTTCTCCTGCAAGTTTGATAAGTGAGTCAGCCTCCCTCTCACCTGGACTGCTTTTTACTCACACTCCTTCTGCCAGTATCTGGATGATCCTTCTTGCTTTCTGAAGGATTTTTTAGGGGGAGGAGTAAACCTTTTAACAGACATAGGGAACAATGGTGAATTATTACAGTGTAAATAGGCCAGTCTGCTCCCCACCTAAGTAAAGATCCTGAGCGTTCTCAGTGCTCAATACTCTCGCTCATGCCTCCTCTCAAGAATTTCCTCCTCCAAAGGGAGCCACTAGTCGGACCTCCCTCACAATAGGTTAAGTTTCCGATGTTTTAAAACTATATATAAATGGAGTCACACAGTATGTACTCTTTTGAGCTTGGTTTCTTTCACTGACTATTCTGCCCCTGAGGTTCCTCCATAATGTTGACAATAGTTCTTTCTATCCATTGCACGACAGATAGAGCTCCATTGTAAATATATATCAGGGTTTACTAGGGAAACAGATTTAATATAGAATATATATAATATATAAAGGATTTACTAAGTAGACTTAACAATGGCCGCCGTGGAAGCAGGGGCAGAAGAACGTAAAATGGCTGTCTGCATGCTACAGCGAGTGAGGATCTAGTGGAAAGCTGGGGCCTGGAGCTCACTGCAGAGTTGGAAAGCGGAAGGGTCTGAGTTGGAAAGGTGAAGTCTGAGCTGGAAGGGTGAAGTCTGAGCTGGAAGACAAAAAGGACTGGAGACCAATGTCCAAAGGCGATGGCGAACTGGAGTCCCTTGGGAGGAGCGGAAGCCAGACTTCCTTCTTTCCGGTTTTTGTTCCATCCAGACTACAAGCCTCTTGGTCTGCGCCACCCACATCTGGCATGGGCCTTCCCTCAGCTTTTGGCTTAGCTGTCATTCATCCACAGGCACACCCAGAACTGTGCTCCACTGATCCTCCAGGCCTTTCTTAATCCATTTAAATTGACATCACAATTAACCATCACTTTACATTTTATCTGTGCCTTCCATTAATTTATCCGGCTCCTTTGATGGACCCTGGGGCTGTTTCCAGGTTCTGACTGTCACGAGTAATGCTGCTAATAACAACGCAGGGACATGTGTTTGGGTGAAGGTATGCAGGCGTTTCTGTTGAGTGTCTGAAGGTGGAATTGATGAGTCATAAACTCTGCAACGGTTGAGCTGCAGTAAATATTGCCTAACATTTGTCCAAGGTGGTTAAATCAATTTATGTCCCCAGCAGCCGTCTCTGAGTTCTCCTTTGCTGAATATCCCGGCCAGCGCTCAGTATTATTAATTTAATTTCTGAAGTTCATTCAGTACTATCTCATTGTGGTTTCAGTTTGTATTGCTAGTGATGAATAATGTCGCACACCTTGTCAGATACGTGTTGGCCATTTGATTATATTCTTTTGTGAAGGGCCTCCTTCCCTTATTTTCTCAATTTAAAAATCGGGTGGTCACTCTTTACGTGGTTCGCAAATTTTCTTTATGTATATTGGACACGAGTTCTTTATTGGATAGTTATGTGACAGTTGTTGTCATATTATATGCTTTGCTTTTTCAGTTTTTGAACAGATGCCAATTTTAATGAGGTCGAATTTAACAATTTTTCATTTACCCGTTAGCGGTTTTGTGTCCTCTTTGAAAAACCTTTGCCCAGGTCGAGGTCATAAAATTACTGTCCTAGGTCCTACTATCGAAACTTTATTGCTTTACTTTTCACATTTATGTCTACACTGCTACTGAAGTTGATTTGTGAATATGGCATCAGGTGGACATTAAGGTTCATTTTTTTCCCAATATGGATAGCCAGTTGATCCCCAAAACATTTATGGGAAAAAAAGTCTTTTTATCCTTTGCCTAGTATACTGCTGTGGAATCATTGCTCTAAACCAAGCGAACACATCTGTGAAGTGTTTCTGTAGCAATTTTTCTATTTGTCTACTCATCCATGAGAAATTACAATGTCTTAACTACTGTAGTTTATCTATGGTGTAGATCCTCCAACTTTGTTCTCCAAAATTGTCTTGGCTGTTCTCGTAGCATTGTGTTTCTCTGTATTTTAGAATCAGCTTACTACATCACACACAGACACACATGCTGGGATTTTGATTAGAATCTGTAGATTAGAATGTCATTGCATCTGCAGATAACAAGAAGAGAATTGGTACCGGTACAATATGAAGTCTTCTGATCCATGAACATGGTACATCTTTCCATTTATTCATGCTTCCTTTAAGTTTCCTCAGTTATATTTTATGGCTTTCTTTTTACTTTTAAGGTTGCAGTACATAATCTTTACACTCCTTGTGTGCAGTTACATGTATGTAACACATCTTAATTCCTTTTCTTACTCCCTTTCCCTCTTCTCCTTCTGCCTTCCATCCCTTGATCCCCTTCCCATATTATCAGTCTTTTATTTGCTCTGTATTTATAGTTTGGGTTTCTCGCATGACAGGAAGGTTGTGTGTCTGATTTATTTCACTTAACATTATGGTCTCGAGTGTATCTGTTTTCTCACAAATAACTCAAATTTATCTTTCTTTGTGGAAGAGCACTGCTCTGTTGTGTGTAAATACTACGTTTTAAAATCCATTTATCTGTTGATGGGCATACAGGCTGCTTCCAAGATTTAACTATTATGAAGTGTGCTGCTATAAACATGAGTGTATATGTAACACTGTATTATGATGTCTTTACTCCTCCCCTTTTCTTCTGAGACAGGGTCTTGCTTTGTAATTCAGGCTGGCATTGAACTCACAGCAATTCTCCTGCCTCAGCCTTCAAAGAGCTGGGATTACAGGCTTTCGCCACCATGCCTGCTTTAACTCTTTCATGAAGATACCTAAAAGGGCAATAGCTGGGTTGAATGGAATTTCCATTTTTAGCTTTTTGAGGAATCTCCATACTGATTTCCATAGTGGTTGTACTAGTTTACATCCCCACCAGCAATGTAGAAGAGTTCTTTTTTCCTGACAGCTTTGCCAGTATTTGTTATTTGATTTCTTGATGATGGCCACTCTTTCTGGGGTAAGATGGAATCTCGGTGGTTTTAAAATTGTTTCTCTAATGGTCAGCAATGTTGAATATTTCTTCATGCGTTTATTGATCCTTTGTACTTCTGTGAAGTGTCTGTTAATTTCACTTGCTAATTTTCTTGATCGGGTCTTTTATTTTGGTGTTTATGATTTCCTATGTAAAAGTCTTATACTTTTATTATCTAAAAAAATTAACAACTTTATTCAGATATAATTGACACACATCCAATTCTCTTGTTTAAAGTGCACAAGCCAATATTTTTCGTATATTACATTACTAATTTTTGAAAATTGTAGTAAAATACAGCATATGAATAAAGTTGTCATTTAAACATTTTGAAGTATTACATTTAAAATGTTGTACAGCTGTCATGACTTGTAGTTCTCAAATATTTTCACAGTTCCTAATAGAAACTCTAGAATGATTAAGCAATAACCCCCCATTCTCTCTCCCCCAGCTCCACCGGTTACCTCTAATACATATTTTGTCTCTACAAATTTGCCTGTTCCAGATACCTAATATAAGTGGGATCATACAATTTTTGTTCTTTGTGTGGCTTGTTTTGTTTAGCATCACGTCTTCAGATTTCATGCACGTTGCAGCACATGCTGAACCTTTCTTCTTAGGTCTGAATAATAGTCCATTGTACATGCCACTTTGTTTATTCATTCATCTGTTGATGGACGATTGGATTGTTCTGACCTATTGGCTATTGTGAATACTGATGTAGTGAATGTCAGTGCGGAAACACCTGTTTGGGGCTCTTTTCAATTTGTTCGGATGTATACCTAGGAGTGTCGTGCTGGATTGCTTAGTAATTCAATGTTGGTACTTTGTGAGAAAATGCCAAAATGTTTTCATAGTGCCTGCAGCATTTTACACCCCAACAATTCTTCACATCCTCACTAATATTTGTTCTTTAAAAAAAATTTGTAAGCTCTATCCTAAAGGTTGTGGAATGACATCTCATTGTGGTGGTGTTGTGAATATGTCTAATGACTAATGATGTTGAGCAACTTTTTGAGTGTTCATTGGCATTTGTGCATCTTCTTTGGAGGGATTTTTATTTAAATCCTTTTTATTCATTTTTAAATTGTGTTATTTGTCTTTTTGCTGCAATGTAAGTATTCGTTGTGTATTCTAGATTATAGACTTCTTTCTTCTCGTTTTTATTTCTTTTAAGACCACTTTCTTACAATTTTCAGAGAGAAAATGCAAAATAAGAACCAGATTTAGTTTCAAATACATAAGCAATTAGTGGAAATTAAAGCATTACAGATAACATTGTTATGGAATATCAGCTTACTCCTGGGCATGTGAGTATTCCCAAGGATTTCTCTTTGCCTTTCACTGGGATGTCCTAAGGTGTAAATACCTACCTGCTCCTGCTCTTTGACATACTTTCCATGTGGAAGAACTGGAGCTACTGCCTGAAGCAGGCCATTCCCAGTCCTCTGTCAGAATCCAAGGCTGGCGACCATACTCTTCTTTGAAAGAAGATGAGTCAGAAAATTCCTTTTAGATATATAATTTACAAATATTTTCTCCCATTTTGTAAGTTCTATTCTCACTTTCTTGATGGTGTCCTTTTATATGTAAAGTTTTAAATTTTGGTTAGTCTAATCTATTTTTCTTTAGTTGGTGTGCTCTTGTGTCGTATTCAATAAAGTATTGTCTAATCGGTCCAGGGTCATGAAAGTTTACATGTGTGTTCACCTAGTTTTCTAGTTTATTGCTTATATTTAAACTATGCATCCATTTTGAATTAATTTTTTTTATACTGTGCAAACTGGGTCCATCCTTATTCTTTTCCATGTAGATGTCCTGCTGTGCTGACCCCATTTGTTGAAAGCACTATTTTTTACTCATTGAATGTGTGGAATCACCTGTAGATGTAATATTGATTGGTGTTTTTATGCTTTTTTTTTTTTTTTTGGTGCCGGGGATCGAACTCAGGGCCTTGTGTTTGCGAGGCAAGCACTGTAACCACTGAGCTAAATCCCCAGCCTGATTGGTGTTTTTAAAACCTTCTGTTTCCTTACTGATCTTCTGTCTTGTTGTTCTATCCATTACCGAAAATGGAGTATTGAATTTTTAAATTATTATTGTGAAATTGTCTATTTTCCCTCCTTTATAGTCAGTTTTGCTTCACGTATTTTATGGCTCTAAGGTGCATACATGTTTATAATTGCTTTGTATCTTTAATTGATCTTTTAATCTTTTAAAATGTTTTTGTCTCTAGTAATAATCTTTTCTTAAAGGTTGTTTTTCATATTAGCTTAATCATCCAGTACTCTTTGGTTACTGTTTACATGGCATATCTTTTTCTATTCTTTTATTTTCATCTGTTTGTGTCTTTGAGTCTAAAGTGTATATAGTATCTCGTATACAATATATAGGACGTTCAAAAGAATTCATTCTACCACTCTTAGGTTTTTAATAGAAGAGATTAATCCATTTATATTTAATATAATTACTGAGAAGGTAGTATTTATGTTTCCCATTTTGCTATTTGTTTGCTATATGATTTATATGTATTTTATTTTTGCTTACTAGATATTTTCTAGTGTATCAATTTATTTGCCATTTCCTTTAATATATATGTATTTATATATTTGTGTTATTTTATTTATATATAAAATATGAATATGTACTTTGTATTTATAAACAGATACATAATGGGAGTCCTATGAGTATATTTATGTATGTACATATTTATATATGTAAAGAAAATAACACACATATATAATATATACTGTTATAAACGAAGATGTTAGTGACAATCCTCTGGACAACCATTTGTGTTATTTCATTTGTGGGACTCCCAGTATGTGTGTGTCTATCTGCACACTGGAGATTTATGCCATCGCCATGAGAAATATCAAATGAGACGACGCACACAATGTTCCTAACTCAATACACATTAATGGTTGTCACTTCCGCTGCCTCTGAGACATGGTAAATATTCAAGGTCCATTTCCTCCTTTCTTCTGGCCTGGAGATGCTTGGGCAACAAGTGGAATCCTGGTTTCTCTCCTCGCTTCAGGGAGCACAGGAGGAATGTAGAGCGAAGATGTCCCTTCGGATGCCCTCCCGGTTTCCACCTGAGGTTGCTGACATGGGACTCATGGGAAAGCCTGTACATCCTTAGAGGAAGCCTTTCGTAGCTCCTTGGGAGGAAACGATTGGCCCTCCTCCATTCTGAGGTTGCTTAGGTTTCAAAAACTTGTAGATTTACTTTTAGGCAAACAGAGAAGTTTCCTGTGAAGACCACAGCAGAGCCCTGCAGGAAGACTCTGCATGGGTCACCTCCCCGGGTCACGGCTGCTGTGTCATGACTGCTCTCTGCAAAAGAAGGAAATAATATCAAATATGAAAAAGAAAAGTCATTGAGGGATTAACTAAGGTGAAACCCCCGCTGTAAGTCAGTGAATCACGGTCTGCAAAGCCACGGTGTATGATGATGATTGTTATTCCATTTTAGAATTCTGAGAAGTAGTGACAGAGAAATGTCAGAGCCTGGGCCTCCTTAGTATCAATTCACTGTTTTTGTGATGTTCATCATCTTGGCCTTCATCAGATGGTAGAAGAAACCACATCATCCACTGAAGATTCTGGGTTTTTTTCCCCTCACCATCAACCAAGAACTTTTTATTCTAGATTTTTTATACAGTTCTTTTGCATTGATTTTTCAGGTTTCTTTGTATGATTGGTTTTTCGGTAGCCAAAATATTTGATCTTGCATGGGAGGGAGTGGAGGGAGGGGGACACTGAGTCTAACTCTTTCTAAAGCAGCACACCAACTTTCTGTGCCATTTTTTTGTCCAATTGGAGTCACTGCTGAAACCCTCTTTTACAGTTTATGGCAAGTGTCACCAGGACCTAGAAGACCAAAAAGTTATGAGTAATTTCATAATCAACACAAACAGACATTCCTAGAAAAGAACACTCGGGGTTAGCCAACAGTCCAACAGCGGAGTAGTAAAGGTGGCCAGGATATGTGTGCGCATGTGTGTGTGTGTGTACACATGGGGGTATGTGTGTGCTTTAGAGGACTAGCAGTTACTTAGTGGGTCTGGCTGAGATCTGGGGAGGTGCAGTTACAGAGTGACTAATGGACCACCTCTAGAATCCATCCAATTCGGGATCCAGGCCTAACTCCTCACTTAGTAACCGTATGACCTTGGAAAAGGGACACAGCTTTTCTCTCACGCTGTCTCCCTATTATGGGCTGAATTGTATACCCCCAATTTAGCTGCTGAAGTCTTAACCTCCAGTACCTCAGAACACAAGTGTATTGGAGACCAGCCCTGTGGTACTCTGTTATAGGAGACCCAGCAAACGAACACCCTCCCATTCTATAAAGTGGAGATAATGTTGATAGTGTTAACTACAAGTACTGCAGTGACGATTAACCACAATCAGTCCTGGAAAGCACACGGCAGTGGATGCTTTGTTAACTATTGCTGCCAAAGCAAGCCACCACACACTCAGTAATTTCAAACAACACAGATCAGCTCTTACAGTTCTGGGGGACAGAAGCCCAGCATGGATCTCACCAGGTGAGAGTCAAGGTGCTGGCGGGGCTGTGTTCCTTTCTGGAGGCTGGAGGGGAGAACGGGCTTCACATTCATTTAAGTAGTTACATACTGTGGTTTGAATATGACTCATGTCTCCCAAGGTTCCACTGTGATTCGAGTCTTGATCTCCTGGCTGGTGCTGATGGAGGCTGTGAACCTTTGGGAGCTGGGGCTTAGTGGGAGCTCTTAGGTCACTGGAGACCTGCACTTGGGAGGTGCTGCTTCCGAGACTCTTACTATTTCCTGTGAGAGAGTTATCACAAAAGCCCAAACTTGGTCCCACCTAGCTCTCTTTGCTACTGATCGCTCCTGCGTGCGCTGCTGCGGTTGCGCCCATGGTGTGGAGGAATGCAGCTCATAGACAATGTGCTGTGCTGTTTGGACTTTCAGCCTCCAACAGTGTGAGCTTAAAAAACCTCTTCTTCGTAAGTAACCTGTATCGGATTTTTCATGATAGTGACACAAGATGATGAATGGAATCCCAGAACCTGTAATGAATTAACAAGTTACAGGAGTTAGGAGGGGGACATCTTGTACCTATGAGACCATCACAGTCATCGTCCTTAGTCAAGAGAGTTGACTTTGGACTCAAGAGCCACCTCACCACATGAAAAATGTCTTCCTTAAGACAAAGGGTACAGGAGGCTGGCTTAAGTCTCTTTCCTTGGGCAGTACCTAACATGGTGTTTCCGGATGGTTAGCTGGTGAGATGCAGAGATGTGGGTCCGGAGCCACCCTTAGGGGATTAGTCTGGCCCTTACAGGGGTCCCCACAGGACAGCCCTGCTCCTCATGCCTGGGCCTCCCTGTGTAAGGAGGGCTGTATGGATAGCTTGGTTGGCGTCAGTGCATGTGAATGTTGGCTCAGGTGCCAGTCACACACACGTGTGCTCACACAAACACATAGGTGCAGACAGACAGATGCACACCCCCCCACCCAAGAGGCTTGGTTAGAAAATATGAGTCATCTGGAGAGTTAGAAGAACTGAGACAAAGTACAAAAGTTTTATAATCCATGAAGCATGGCTATATGAGAGTGACACCAGTATGGAAGGATCAGAACAGGGTGTTCTCAGCTCACACAGACTCTCCAAAGCTCTGCATGGATCCCCCTTTGCCAATGAGAAAAAGGAGATGTAGAAAGGTGAAGGGTAAAGGTGCTGTTCATGGGATTCCAGCTTGTAAGGGCAACTAGGGCAGAGACTTCATTGAGCACTGGGAAGAGACGACCTTAAAGTGCATGACAAAGGATTCAGGTTAGACAGGAGACTAATTTGGGTAAAATAGAGCTCACTACAAAGTTTTGGAGACTCTTTAGAAACAGGGAATTTTTCAATTGCTAAAAGGTAGGAACAACTCTAATGTTCGTAGATGGATGAATGGATAAACAAAATGTATACTCATACAGTGGAATATTATTTAGCCTTAAAAAGGAAAGACATTCCAACACATTCTGACACATAGATGAAACTTGAAGACTTTATGCTAAAGTGAAATGAGCCAGTCACAAAAGCATGAACACTGAAGAATTAACTACAGTAGTAAGATTCATAGAGCCGGAAAGCAGAATGGTGGGTTGCAGCAGCAGGGAGCCAGAGAACGGGGTGGTATTGTTTAATGGTGTGGAGTTTCAGCTGGGATGGTGAGAAGGTTCTGTCGATCAGTAGAGGTGACAGTAGCACTACTGTGTGGATGTACTTTATACCACAAACAATGCACTTCGAAATGGGTAGGATGATAACTTTTATGGTATGTATCATTTATCACAATTAAAAAATAAGATGGTTAAATATGGTAGCTAATGCAGGTGACAGCTGATCTGTAAGGCAGCTGTCAGGCCCTCAGTGGTCGCATGACTTAGTGTGAGTGCTGGTATTACTACCACGTCTTCCCCATCCTGGTCCATGTCCCCTCATGTTCTGATTGTTAGTTGGGGATTCTGCCTCCACTGAGACTCGGCCAGCTTGGGCCACTGAGGGTGGAATTTTGAGGGCAAAGCTGGGTCTGTGGTTTCTTAGCTGTTGACTAGGTTTCATGTTCAAGCTTGGGAAGAAGGACCTCGTGATTCTTACACGAAAAAACATTGTGCCTGATTGACACATAGGTCCAGAGTAATTACATATAAGGCCTACTGCACAACGGCTGACCCCACAAGGAAAACAAAGTGTGATCTTTTTATAGAGTTAAAGTTCCAGAAAATTTGTGCACAGCTTGTGGTGGCTAAAAGAGAAGCTTTAAGTCAAGACTCTGACTTTGGTGGGGGGACACCCTTGGAGTAATGCTTCCTTTTAGCCGGCTGAGGAACTTTTTCTCCATTGTTCGTTTGCAAATCCCAAAAGGGGTTGTTATGCTTTGGATTCGGAATGTCCCCTGAAGGCTGATTGGAGCTGGCATTTTTTACCTCTACTTTTCAAGGCTGATTATTTTCCAGCTAAGTCTTCTTCCAGGCAAACATAGTAGATATGTGATTTGGTCATGAAGGCACTAATAGTAGGTCACTGAGGGTGTAACTTTAAAGGATACTTCTGTCTCTCCCCTTCCTGGGTGTCATGATCTGAGCAGCTTTCCTTTGCCATGTTCTTCTGCCATGATGTTTCTTCTTTTCTTCCTTGTCATGGGCTGAAAAGCAATGGAGGTGTCCAACCATGGACTTAATCCTCTGAAGCCGTGAGTCAAAATAAAACTTTCATCTTTTAAGTTGATTTTCTCATGTATTTTGTTGTGTATTCCAGTGATGGAAAGCTGATTACCGCAGTGTTCAGGTGCAAGGTTTTGTGATTTTTCTCTCCCTTCTCTCTTCTCCACAGCCAGGTAGAGGTGGCAGTTCTCAGTGCAGGGACAAATGAGGATATTCAACCCAATATCTACTTAGTGCTTGTTTGTATTCCTCTCCATGTAAATTGTCTACCTATTATAGCCTTCTTTTTTAAAAAAAGTTGTAACTTTGTTATTAAAATTTTATAAATTTTGAATGCTAATTCTTATTTGCGATGTATGTTGAAGACATTTTAGTCAATATACTGTTTTCACACTATGTCTTTGTTGCAAGGAGTTGAAAACGCATGTAGGCCTTTTCTTCATAGCTATTGCATTTTATTTCTGCTTTACTATAAATTTATAAAAATGTTATCTTTTTTTTTTTTTTGGTGCTGGGGATCGAACTCAGGGCCTTGTGCTTGCGAGGCAAGCGCTCTAACCATTGAGCTAAATCCCCAGCCCCTTTCATTTTTTTGTAATGATGTTACAGTATCTATGCTTGTTATTTAATTCTTTTGGGATTCATTTTTGCATGTGTGGTGTGAGGTAGGGATCTAAACTTTATTTTGTCTCAGGCAGATGGTTGTTGTCCCAATAAGATTTATTTAATTTCCTGCTGACTTGAGATGCTGTAACTTTCAATTTCACATGTTAAACACAGACCTCCACCCCTATACTTTAAATTTTGGACTGTCCCCCTCCTTTTTTAGTTTTTTATTTAATTTTTAGGAAATGCATTTTTGGTTCATTGAACATCTGTATTGTTTTATGATCTCAACTTTATACATTTGTATCTATTAATTTGGTACTTCCTTCTTTGGTGTTTCTCTTTAGTTGAAAATTTAGTGTATGCATTTTCATTAAAATTTGTTTTCTAACATTTGCATTAAAGGAATTAAACCTTTTCCAGAATATATCTCTGATTGCAATGTATGGGTTTTGATATGCAGTGCACTGTATTTGTTTTAAGATAGTTGACTAATCTGCTGGAGTTTTTCAGAAGGTTGCTTTAAAGTTCTCCAATGAATTGGATTTTTGGCTTTCCTTTTGCTATTAATTTATATTTTATGGAGTTGTGTTCAGTGAAGATGCCCCATGAGATTTCTGCTTTGAGAAGTTTGTTGAGGTTTTCTCTGCAGTCTGATAGTGGTAAGTTTTTGTAAGGATTTTGTGTTTTTGAAACAATCATGTACTTATTCCTTGTTGGGTAAAAAGTTCTCTATTAAATCTTCCCTGATAGCATATTAACATCTGCTAGATCCTCACTTTTTCAAGTCCATTCAGTCTTTTGATTTTTGGGAAGAGAAGTGTTAAAATATTCACTATGAGGTGGACTAATTAATTTCTATCAGTTTTTATACTGAATATTTTAGAGTTGGGTGCCCTCATCAGAGTACTATATATTTTTTACTTTCTTATCATTAGAAATTGCTTCTGTGTCTACTTTGATGTTTTTACCTGTGAGTTCTATTATTTAATATTATTGTTTCTGTATCTATTTGCTAGTGTTTGCCTGCTATGTCTTTTTGTTTTTACCTTTTTGTTTTTGCATTATGTTAGCTCTAAAATGAGGCTTGTTTCTTTCTTTTTTTTCCCCTTAAAAAAGTAAAAGCACAAGCACAAAAACTTGTGTCTTTTTCCTTCATTCTGTTGAGTTGATTGCCTCTACCATTTCTGGCTTTCTTTTTGTCTCCTGATGGTTTGCTCAATTCTACATTTTTCTCTAGTGATCATTGCTAAAACTTTAATTTCTACATTTGTTTTTATTTACCAAGAACATGTATTGGTACACTGTATACATAGTGATCACATTCATCATAGTTAATTTGTACCAGTGCATGATAGATCTTGGTTTCCCATTCCCTTCTTCACCCCTCCCTTTCACTCCCTCCCTCCCTATTTATAACAGCTTTATTTACAGTTTTCCATTTTTTCTCTCTTTCCTTTCTTTTCTTTTTCCCTTCCTTCTTTTCCCCCTCTTCCTTTCTATTTCTCCTCCTTTTTGAGTATTATCTTTCTTTTACATAGTATATATTATACCTTTTTGTTCTTATTTACACTTACGGTTTCTCATATCAGAGAAACGATTTAGTATGTACTCCTGTGTGTCTGATTTATTTCACTTTAGAGTATCTTCTCAAGGTGCATCCATTCTACACTGACACTTATTTGTCCTTATCGATGTTGATTTAATTGTCTGTATATGCCTCATCCCCCACTGTCCTGTGTGAATGAGATAAGTATCTTAACTGTTACTTCCCCAGCTATCGCTTCTTCTCATTTGAGATGATCTGGAATGATCATCAAGATTATAGTTAACTTTTTATTGCAAAAATTACCTGTCAAAATGTAACTGTATTTTATTTAGAAAATCCCTTGTCTCAGGGATTGTACTGCATTTTGCTGAAGGATATGGTCTGCTAATTCTTTCAGGGAAGAAGGCTGGATAGTAAACTTCCATGTTTCTCTCTTCATCAGCCATTGCTGCCTTAATGCCATATAATAACCAATCCATGGTCTTGTGGCTTATCGGTGACAAACATATATTTCCCTTTCTTGTGGGCCTGAGGACCAGCTGACATTGGGTTGCTTCTGCTTCAGCTTGGCTGGGCTCAGCTCCAGCTGTTTGATTTGGGCCTGCTCCATGCGTCTAGTTCTGGGAGCAGCAGTCCCTTGGGGCGCACTCTTTTCCATAGCAAATTACAGGAGTGGGAGGGACTGAGGCGAAAGCTGCAAATAAATCTTGTTTTTGCTCACATTTCATTGGTCAAAGCAAGTCACATGGCCAAGCCTGAAGCCAGTGGAGTGGCTGTGTATATTCCTCTGTCTCTGCTGGGAGGCACTTCTAGGTCCCACAGCAGAGGGAGACAGTGAAGAACTAGAAACAAGAATCCAATTGACTATGACATAACTGGAAATATTTTTAGTGTTTCCTTACACTTGAATGATCCTTTGGTTAGGTATAGGATCTGATTTTCTTTTCCCTTCCTCCCTCAACTCCCCTGCCCCTTTTCTTCCTTCTCCTCTTCTTCCTCCTCCTCCTACTCCTCTTCTTCCCTCCCTCTTTCTCTATCCTATCCCTTCTTATTTCTCAAAGAAATACTTTTTACTAAAAGTACCTTAGTACTTTTTACTAAAAAAAACTTAAATTTTTATTTGGGGGGCCGAGACAGGAGGATCACAAATTTCAGGCCAGCCTGGGCTATATAGCAGGACCTTGTTTCAAAACAATTAAATTAAAATTAAGTTAAATGAAATGCAGAAGCTGCTGGTCCAGAATCACTGCTCAGGCTATTGTCAGGCCCCACTTGCTGTGGAAAGAGAGAGTCCACAGAAACAACAGCTCTTGACAGCCAATTTCCTTAAAAACCTCCACTTCTCTGAGCTGTGAGGAGGAACTGAGCTGCCACAGAGAAAGGAAGCCGGGCCCCATGATGATGTTGCTGTCTACAGCATTCAGCAGCAGAGTGGACCAGGGAGCTTCAGTGGGGTACAGAACCACCTGCTGGTACAGGGCTAATTGATGAGTGTGTTTGGAGGGAGATGCCAAGTAACTGGAAAAAACAGATCCTCCTTGAGAATCAGTGAAACAGAGGCCTAAGAAAGGGTACTGTCTCATCCTTACATGAGTGCTGTTAATAAAGATTTAGTAGCCTTGGCAAAAGGTCATTAGGAAATCAGAGTATTTGGTTATTTTAAGGGCTCATTTTGACTCCAAACAAGTGAGTTTTGAAGCATTTGACAGTCTGTTATTGTTGCCCCGGTAAGTTGCACACGTCCATTCCCAGCTGGGCCTCATTCCAGGGCAGTGGTGTGGCCTTCCAGGTTTGCTTCTCAGTGATGGAAAAGCCTTGGCGCTGAGCCTCCTAATTAACATCTGGGCCCAGGATAGGAGCGTTCAACATTTTGGAAATGGCACTATCCAATACACAGTTAACGAGAACTATAATTGGATTTAATTTTCAACAATGCTCAATTGATACACCCTTTCTCTCCATATTTTCTCAAAGCGGAGCTGTAATTAAATTAACCATAGTATTGTCAGATTTCATTTGGGGTTGAAATGTCTCAAGCTTGATTTTGGCACAGAAACAATTTCTTTTGGAAAGTGTTATAAAATAACCTTTCCATTATTTTCTTATAATAGAAAAGTAGAAAAGCAAATCTTCACTGTGTGTATTCTATCCCAGAAGGATATGAGTTTGTGTCACCCCCTTAAAACTGGTGTTTTTTTTGTGGGGGGGATGGGGAGGTGTTACAAAGTAAATGTGAAAAATGTTTCATTTATCTAGAGGCTACTTTTCTAGCAGCTTTGATTATGTGGAACACAGCCAACAATAAGAATGTAAGGGAAAAAAGCCATCAAACTGCCAACAAGTACCCAAGCTCTGGCTCACAACACGCACACACACACACACACACACACACACACACACACCACACACCACACACACACACACACATTTCTTAGGCGTTCCTTCACCCTCAATTTGCTCTTGATTTAGACACGAGAAAACAATCATGGTTAAGATTTCCTTGACCCTCAGGAAATTAGAAATAAGGATGGAAATGAGGAAGCTTCCAGACATAGGCACCCTGATGCTCCAGGGACGGGCATTGCAAAGACAGCAAGTTTGGGAAGGAGAGGCACACAAAGCAGGTGGAACAGACCCCCACATACAGACCAAGGGCAGAGGCAAAGTTCGCTAGAAGCCACCAGGAGTTTAGATTTTGATTCATTTAGTGACTACACCATACACATGGAGAAAACTTTTCGCTATATAAAATTACAATAGAAATCACTTTCAAACTTTGGGTTAAAGAAACATTATTTACTTTTGTGGAATTCCATTCTCAAAGGCAGCCAAGGAGAAGTCTATAAGCTGTGCCCGCGTCTAAGCTGTGGAAACCGAGTGCCTTGTGTAGATGAGCATCAAGAATATACCTGGCTTTTCTGGTTCCTCTCTTTAAATGTAACTGAATGGCCTGGAAGTTATTGAGTAGATGATTACATGGCTTTTTCTCCATATTTTCTTGTAGCATATCTGTAATTAAGTTAATCACTAAAGGGGAGGACCAGGCAGGGCCCCCAGGACAGAGGAACGTCCATGGGATGAATTGCTAGACTTTGCTTTCGTGACTCAGAATGGATGCAGGTGAGGTCTGCAGCCTGAGGCTGATAAACAGGTGTAGAGTAAAACCAAGAAACAAACCCAGAATATCCTGCTCTTCCTGGCCACCAGGCTAGCCAAAGGGGGGCCCAGCAAGATCGGGATGGGCCGCAGCCTCAGTTTTATAACCAGCGACCCTGAAAGGTGGTCTGATCTGTTTGCAGGAGGAGAAACAAAATCCTGGCCACTCCAGGCCCCGCTCAAAGCCAGGATTAGTGGTGACCTCATTTGCCATTGTGGCAGCCCCAGTGAAGCCCCGAGTCAGTGTGAGACTGAAAAAATATCAGAAGAGATCATGTCTGAAAACTTCCCAAATTTCACAAAAAAATGTAAACCTTCAGATTTCTGAAGCCAAGAAAATCTCAAATAAGAAAAGCCCAAAGGAATTTACACCAAAGCACATCATAGTCAAACTTGTGAAAACTAAAGATGAAACGTCTTAAAAATAGCCTGACTGAAATGCTGCATTACCTCTAGAAGAACACTAATTTGAGTGACAGTGGATTTCTCATCTGAAACCAGCAGGTTAGAAGGAAGTGCTGTGACACTTTTCAAGTGCTGAAAGAAAAGAACTCTCAACTCCGGATCACCTATTCAGTGAAACTTACCTTTGAGGTTGACAGAGAAGTGAAAACATTTGCAGATGAAGGAAAACAATGACAATTTGTTGCTAGGATAGTCGCTGCAATAGCTTGTATTGGGAGTGTTCCCCAAAGGTCCCTGTGTTAAAGGCTTGGTCACTCACCTTTAGACTGTTTTGCTATTGGGAGTGGTGGAATCTTTAAGAGGCAGGGCCTATTGGGAGGTCTTTGGGTCATTGGGGATGTGGCCTGGCAGGGGATTGTGGGACCTGAGCCTCCTCCTCCTTTACTTCCCACCATGAGGTGAGTGGTTTTTTTTTCCATCGTGTGTTATCAACATGATACACTGCCTTACCACAGGCACAAAAGCAGCAGAGTCAACTGATCATAGACTGAAAGCTACAGAACCATGAAGCACAATAAATATATTCTTTTATATAAGTTGATTATCCTAGGTCTTTGTTAGAGTGATGGAAAGCTGACTAACACAGCTGTACTTAAATAATGCCTAAGAAATCCCTCCAGACAGAAAGAAAAAGCCTGGAACATTCAGAAAGGGTAGACGAGTGGAATGGATAGAAATATAAATAAGCATACTAGACTATTTGGCATTTTGTGAGTTTCTTTAATTATATTTTACGGTTGAAGCAAAAGTTATAACACCATTTGATGTAGTAGTGCTAAATGTATGTAGAGTGAATACTTTTGAGATGATTAGAGTTAATAAATGGAGATGAGAAAGGGATTGAAATGAAAGTAGGATTTCTGTATTTTGCTTGAAATGGTAAAGCATCAATGCCAGTAGATAGTCGTCAGTTACATGTGTGTGATGATGCCTCCAGCAATTGTTGTGTAAAGCATTATAATTAAATAAAAATGAAACTCTCCAAAATGTTCAAGTAACCCACAGGAAGGCAGCAAAAAGGAGATGGTGGGGCAAGAAATAGAGGGAACAAACCAAAAATAAATAAGAGAATGACAGACACCTTGGTATTTTGTACATGAACAGTCATATCATCTCTAAATACTGTATTTCCTATTTGTTGATTTATGTGCTCCTTATTTCATTTTCTTGCAGAATCACACAGGCTAATGCTTCTAGAACTATGTTGAACAAGAAGGTTGAGAGAAGACATTCTTGTCTTGTTCTTGCTATTAGCATCTGGAAATGTTTTACCACTAAGCACAAAGTTAGCTGTAGATATAGATTTTGTTTCATGGATGTTCTTTGTTAAATTGAAGAAGGACCTCTTTAGAGTTTTCTGAGTTTTAATCAAGAATGAGGTTTTCAATTCTATCAAAGACTTTTTGGTATGTATTGATATGATCATGTGATTTTTTTCACTGGTTATATGGTAGATTATGTTGATTAATTTTCAAATTTTTAACAAGCCTGTAACATTGGAATAAATTGTACTGGTTCATAGTGTATAATTCCTTTTCTATATTGACAAATGCCATTTGCAAATATTTTGTTAGGGCCTTTCGTGTCTTTATTCATTAGCGATATTAGTTTTTAGTTTTCTCTTTTTAATACTGTGTATTTATCTTATTCTGGCATCAGCATAATAATAACTTCATAAAATGAACAGGGAAACATTGCCTTCCATTTTCTGGAAGAGTTTATATAAAATTATTACTAAAATTCCCTTAAATATATTTTCTGTCATCTAGAACTTGGGGATATCTTTTAGGGGGATTTAAAAATTATTATTTTAATTTCCTTAATAGCTGTAGGGGTACACAAATTTCCTATTTCATTTTGGCTGTGTTATGGTAGTTTGTGCATTTTGATGAATTGGTCTATGTCGTCTAATTTGCTATGTTTATCTTTCTAGACTTGCTAGTGGTTTTGACCTCATTGGTCTTTTGATGTCTGTGCAATCTGTCATGATGACTCTTCTTTTATTCCTGATATTGGTATTGTGTTTTCTCTCTTTTTCTTTGCTAGAAGTCTGCCATTTTGTTGATTTTTTTTTAAAGAACCAGCCTTTTGTTTTGTTGATTTCTCCTATTGCTTTTTTGTTTTAATTTCATTTATTTCTGTTCTGTTTTGAGAATATTTTGCTCTTTTTTCCTAGGTTCCTCAGGTGAAAACTTAGACTAATTCGAGATTTATTTTCCTTCTAATGTGTGCATTTAATGCTATAGCTTTATCCCTTTGCATTGCATTAGCTGTATCTCACAAATTTTGATATGTTCTATTTCCATTTTCATTCAGTTGAATATATTTTAACACCCTCCCCACCCCTGGACTTTGTCATTGACTTATGGATTAGTTAGAACGGTGTCCTTTAGTTTCCAAGTGTCTTGGGATTTGTATTATTGATTCTAGTTTGATGACACGATGGCCAGAGATTTCAATTATTTTAAATTTGCTGAAGTTTGTTTCGTGGCTCAGGATGTGATCTGTCTTGGTATACGTGCTGTAGGCGATTGGAAAGGACGTATAGTCTGCTGTTGTTGAGGTGGAGTGTTCTGTAAGTGTTGATTAGATTCTGTTGGTTGGTGTATTCCTTTATTTTACATCCTTGACTGTTTTTCAATTGTTCTAGAGCATTAGGGATTGGTGCCCTTTCAGCTGTATGCAGGACAGTTGCACCATGTTAGAACGAACACCTAGAAATCCAGGAAAGCATTATGTTGGATGTTTCTAGAGAAGATTAGCATGAATTTGATGGCATGAAGGTGGTACTTTGCCACCTTCGATTTGGGCAAGTACCACCCAATCAGCCAGGGCTCTAGCCAGAAAAAGTACAGAGGGCGAGTTGGCCCTCTGAGAGCTGAGACAGAGTTTTCTTCTGCTGCCTTAAACATCTGAAGCTCCAGGCTCAATGGCCTCTAGGCTCGAGGATTTAATCCCAGTGGCTCCCTGGGCCTTCAGACTTTTGGCTTCAGACTAAACTTTCCCGGTTCTCAACTTTCAGACTTGACTGAGCCACACTGCTGGCTTCTCAGGGTCTTTACCTCGCAGGTAACTTCTGTTATAAGGCCGGCTGCGCACAACTGTTAATCGTAGTGATACATGTTTATACCTTTGGGCTTATTTCTTTAGGAATATAGTTTGTTGCTCATAATTGTTATCCTGTGAGAATGTCATTGGTGTGCCCGAATGCTTGTATTTGCAAAAACACGTACGTCTTTATTGCCTGTTTTGGTGTGTAGAGTGGCCTGTAAAGTGTTGTCATGGTTTTGTATGTTTTTCAAAGAAATGTCCTTTTAAAATGTAAATAAATGCCTTTAAACAAAATTTTTGAAATTACTTTTCTCCAAAATTTTTTTGGGATTTTGATCTTTTGGGATTTCCACATTCAGGATTATGGGATTGGAATTTCGTCTTTTAGGATTATGGCCCAAATCTCCTTTTAAAATATCTCTTTCTTTGCTGAGACTTTTTTGTTTTGTTTTTAACAGCAAAAGGGATTGAACTCAGGGCCTTGCACATGCTAGGCAAATGCTCTACCACCGAGCTATGTGCCTTTTGTTGAGACTTTAAATCTATTTGTTGGGAATTTCATTTTTTATTGGCTTGTAATATGTTTGCAATTGTTCATTGAAACATTGTATGATAAGTGCTTTAAAAGCTTTGTCAGATAAAGCTAACGTCTCTGTCCTATCAGTGTTGGCATCTACTGCACCTCCCTGGCTGAGAGGATTAGGAGTGACTCATTACTCCTTCCTACACGCCCCAACTGACATCTCCGGCTGAGGGTGGGGCAAGCAGGGCCTGCTTACTGCCCGGCTGTGGGGAAAATCCTGCTCTCTACTCTCCTTTGAGATTTTCCTAGCAGCGAGGGGGAGCACCTGTTCCTCTGCACTGAGGTAGACATCCAGACTTCTCAGGTGGCCTCTAGTGGCACCATCCAGAGGGACAGGGAGCTCTGTTCTGCTTGGGGATGGAAGTCCCAGCACTCTACTCATCCTTCTTTGAAGCCGCTGTCTGACAGAGGACTGGGGACTTCCTAACAGGAGGCAGCCCAGACTCTCCCTCAGTCTCTGCTGGTGTGGGTAGTGCCTGGGGCATCATTTGTGCTTGTATTTATGTGTCTGTGTGGTACTGGGGATTAAACCTAGGGCCTTCATATTGAGCTACATCTCCAGCTCTTTTTAAATTTTTGAGACAGAACTTCACTGAATTGCTAAATTCCCCTGTCTGGGCTCAAACATGTGATTCTCCTGCCTCATCCTCCCAAAGTGCTGAGATTATAGGCATGTACCACCATGCCTTGCTTGGGTCATTATTTTTCCTGTGATGATTGTGGGGAGTCCAGCAGTTATTTTCTGAAAGTTATTTGCCTTGCCAGGCTCTGTGGCCGTGGAGATGGGGCCTTTGTTGGGGCTGTTTGTGTCTGTGCCCCTTGGTGTTTCCAGTTTGCTGGCTTCTTCAGCCCAATGCAGGGACATATGAGGTAAGGTGTTAACTCAGGGAACTCCTCATCATCTGTGACTTGGATCCGGAGGTCCCTGACTCACCTGTCTTCCTCTCTCCACCTCGAAATCTTCTTATATATGTACTTATTTTACATACAACGTGCAAGGTTTTTTTTTTTACTTCTTTTTAGTGGGAGGAGCAGGGAAAGGAACATCTTCATCTTCCCATAAGCTCAAATTTTGCTATCACATTCTTAATATGAAACTTGATCCTTTTAACTAACTCATGACAGAGTCCAGCCTGATATATTATTAATTTTTCAGACATGATCAGGATCCAAAGGGAAAGAAAGCAGCACCAAAGGTGCTGTGTTCTCTGTACCACGCACCAGATTTACCGATTTTCCAACCAGCTCTTGGGAGCAAGTCTGGTCATTGGAATGCTCTCTGTGGATTTCTGCTTGGAAATCCTTACTGAGGAATGTGCTGCTGCACTGGGCTTAAGTGAGATTAGCATCTGAACATGTTGTTTAACATAACTACTATTTTTATACCAACTGATTTAGATCAGGAAATCTACTCTTGACAGTTCTTAAAGGAACACGACCAGCTAATTCATGCAAACACATTCTTGGCAGACTTGGGTTACTGGAGGGAAAAACCATTCTGTAAAAATGGCGACTGTAATAGGTGTGAGAAAGAAGTGGAAGATGCTAAAGAAGTGGTCCCTGCTCTAAGAAGTCACTGTCTAGTAGGAGAGAGATGATGAAAAGAAGTGATTCCAGGGTGGTGGGATAGGAAGGGAGAAAGACCTGGATATGTTATGGAAGGAGATGCTAAGTGGCAGGGGCAGAAGATGTGGACAGAAGGATGGATGTTGGGAAGGTAATAGATAGGTGAGAAGCAACATCTGAGCTGACTTCATGGGGGTGAGTTGGGGTTCAGAGACCCGTATGGACTGGAGCTGTGGAGGAAAGTCCCTAATTGCTGAAGGAGAGAATGAATGTGGGTGATGTCTGAAGACATGGCTGGAAGTACTGGCAGTGACAGAGTCCAGAGAATCTGATGCCATGGGCTAAGTGAAAGAATTCTAAGAGTTTTTGAAAGAAAAAATTAGTTTTGAGGGAAAAACACTTTTTAGGCTTTGTTTTGTTGCCTTGAGATAGTTAAAATGGAAGGGAAGATGGGAGTGAGGATTTAGCTCAGTGGTAGAGTGCTTGCCTAGCAAGCGAGAGACCCTGAGTTTGGTCCCTGGTACTTTCCCTCCCTTACAAAAAAGGAAAACAAGACCACGAAGAAGAAAAAAATGGGAGACTCTGTTATAGGTAGAAGATCTGGAGGTGACACCCTTCAATGACATGGTGACTGCAGAATTTGGGAAAGGAGGCAGGCGAATACTGTTTACATGTGAAGGAGGGTGTTCCATGGAGGGGGCATCTTTTCGGTGTTGTTGGGTGGTCCTGAGGCATAAATCAAGGCTCAACGGGGAGCTCCGGTTAGGCTAATTTATCTTAATAATGTTTCCACAGAGGGGTGCATGAATGCCACGGGCTACCTCATGAAAAAAGTGTGGGACTCTACTCCTGGAAGGATGCAAATGTTGGACTGTTGGCAGGCTACCCACTGACCTGGTGATGTTATTTGAGAATCTAAGCATCCAGTGGATAATTGGATGAAATGCTGCCCTGGTTCCCTTTTAGTTCCGAGAATCTCTGATTTCTATTTACTAATAGATCAGGTGAAAATTTTGTTGGGATCAAAGTGTGAAACACTTTAGTCTATCATTACCCACTTGGAGGGAAATGGAAACTGTAGTTTTTATTGTTTATATATTTGCTATATCTCTTTTTTTGGGTGCAAGGCCCATTTGTAAGTCCTATTCGGAATTTTCAGCCCTTCCACAATGGGTTTAATTCCTTCAGCAGTAAAGTGGAATCCTGCTCTCTGTCCACCTGGGAAATTGGGTCATTCACCTGAATCCAGAATGGACCATGCGCCCGGCATGCCCCCAGATCAAACTTGCTCCATGTTGGGGTTATCAACCAGGGCCATTCTAGCCCATTGTTGCAATGTTCCCTAGTGGAGGGAACTCAGCCCACTATGGAGGGAGGACAAGAGCAGGCACCTTGCACAAACAGAGTGTTTTCTTCAGTTTTCTCAGACACACATCCGCCCTCTGCTCTTTTGCTCCTGTCCTGGGGCTGATTAATAGTAATAACAATAAAGAAGATGAGACCCAATGCATGGGGATTTGCAGTATTTTAGACAGCTCAAGAAATGTAGCACTAAAACACAGACTTCCCTGTTTATGGGTTTTCATTTCCAGAGTCTTCCATATATTTCATATAACATTTATATGAAATAAATATGTGTGTCTCTTGTTAGTCTGTCTTTTGTTATAGGTGCTTCAGCTCTGAATATAGTGATGGGAGAAAAGATCTTTTGTCCTCTACAGCTGCTTGTCTACCTGTTGTGCTGACCGATGCCACAGACACGTGCTCAGGATGAGCCTTGGCCTAAACCCTTCTTCTCTTTGGAAGCAGACGCTCTTTTTCTTTCCAAAGACTTGTAGGCAGCTCCACATGGATAATGGGCAGCAGCGACAGCTCCAGAATGTCTATGCCCAGTGCCGGTGGGAGTCAGGCACAGGGCCGGGGTAGACTTTGTCCAGGAATCCCCCTCTTTTCCACGGTGTCACTTCCCATGGTTTCACTTACCCAGGGTCAACTGTGGGACAATCATATTAGAATGGAAAATTCCAGAAGTAAACAATTCCTGAGTTTTAAATAACTTTTGTTATAGTATATTGCTATAATGGTTCTATTTTATTAATGCTGTTACTGTACCTAATTAAACCTTATTATAGATACGTATGTCCAGGAAAAACTATAGCATGAATAGGGTTCAGTACAATCTGTGGGGATCCCTGGGATGTATTCCCTCTGGATAGGGGACGGCTGTATAAGACTGTGCAGACAGCGACTGCCAAGATGGGACCGAGGGACAGGCAGGGGTCAGGAGAGGAGCTGGGAGGGGAAGGGAGAAGCCAGAGCCGCTTGGGGTCATCACTCGAGTGCGTCAGAGAAAGAAGCAGCCAGTCAAACACAGGATGAAAGGTGAAGGCGGGTGTGGCCCTGGCAGCCCTGAGGCCCCACCCAGGCTGTGCATCTTCTCCCTGGCCTGGGCGCGATTCTCCACTGTCCCTCTGCTAGGTGTCTCCTCTAGCTGCTGCACAGGGTGAGGGGGAGAAAAGAGGAAAGGCGCAGAGTGCATCAGATCCACCGTCAGCTGTGAATTCTCTGAGGAAGGATGGCCCTGTATTCGATTGTGTAGCTGCCTTTGTCCTGAGACCTAGAAAAGGATTTTTAAACAGGTACAATCATGACTCATATACAAATGTAAAATGAACATGATAAAGATTTTATGTAATTCATTAATTAATGAGGGAAATGGTAAAATGTTACAATCAGTCCGGAGGGGAAGTAGAAATATCACATAGAGAGACAAGTAAGAAGGTGGAATTGACGAATAGATACAACACTGATGACAGCTGCAGGACATTTCGCCTGCCTGGCTGTGGTCAGGGATGGCTTGTATTCCTACAGGTGTTCTGCAGTGGACAGAGTTGCCTGGAAGCTCCCAGAGAGGAAGGGAGACCCGGAAGGAGTATGCTCTAATAAAGACTTTGCTGTTGCAAACATCCACAGCTCAGCCTCTGGCTTGGGAGAGGTGGGAACAGAAGAAATTTGGACATTCTCTTCATCAAGAGGAGAGTGTGGTGGCAGGAGACAGGCTTAGGACAATCAGTGACAAATTGCATGGTTATGTATAAGGAAGAAACAAGATCTAGAAAGAAAGCGGAAAGTAAATGGGAGTTAAAAGGAAGCCTGAAAGAGTGAGAGAACTCTGCTCATTCACACTTTCATTCTTTTATTTCCTCACTTGTACACTGAACGATACATCTGGGACTGTGCCGGATCCTGGGCTGCAGCGAGCGACTTGGCTGTGTGAGACTTTCGTCATTTACATCCTAGTGGGAAAAATTCACGGTGTGTTAGGCAGAGTAACGACCTCCCTCCAGTGTTTGCATCCTAATCCCTCCGAATACCACCTTGTAGGCCAGGGATTAGGCAGATATGATTGAGGATCTTGGGACAAGGGTCACTCTGCACTGGTCTGATGTAATTGTAGGGCTCTTAGTAAGAGGGAGGGAAGTAATCATGGCAGAAGAAGACAATTCAAAGACAAAAATAAAGATGAGAGTGAGGCAGCCACAAGTCAATGTTGACAGCCACAAGAAGCCAAAAGAGGCAATGGACACTTTTTCTCTGGAGCCTCCGAAAAGGACCAACCCTGCGGACACCTCGATTTCAGCTCTGTAAGACCTGCTTACGACTTCTGATCTCCAGAACTACATGAGAATAATGACTTTTCTATTGCACAGTCTTCCATTGCAAAATAATAACTCATGTTGGGAAAGCCACCTCGTTTGTGGCAATCTCTTGCAGCAGCCACATGAAGCTAATGTACACGCAGAGCACTTGCACTACCACATGAGTGCAATGTAGTGTTTGGATAGAGGAAATCGAGGCAGCTTTGTAGCCAATGACAGGTGTCATGGAGGAAGACCCGCTGAGACCCAAGGGCTTTGGAGGGGCTGGCCCACAGAGCGGCCTTGAGGGTTGGTGATTTCAGTGTACACCAGATGAGGGGCCCCCAAGCAGCGCTTTCTTACTGAACACTTGGGGATGGATTGAGACTTGATGCTGGTTCCATTATTGTGTGCCTGGGGTGGTCTGTGGTGCGGGGTACAGGCCTGAACCCCAAGATGGGGTGCGAATGCAAAGGAGATGAAATCCCAAGATTTAGGGAGGCATTTGCGATAGATGGGAGCTATAGAAACCCAAGGTGGTGTTTTAGACAAAGGACTTGAAACCATAACTGCTCAGCTGAGACAAGTGTCTCTATGGAATCGGCTGGCGATTTCCCTGTGAAAAGCAGCCTCCGACTCCCTTCTCTCGGCCTCCTTAGATGATATGAATTTAGAGAATCCGCGTTGCCTGGAGAAGCCTGTTGTGAAGGGGGCGAAAATGTACCATGGGGTTCCTGAGCTTTGCCTAAAATTCCCTTTAGAAATGTATAAAGTATTTCTTGAAGGTCACGAAATGAGAAGCTTAGTGGCCAAAGTCACTGCCACAAAAGCTGTACGTCTCGTGACTAGGGCCCCACTAGTGATCCATCCAGTTGCTGGCTGGTGAACACCTATCTTTTTGTCTAGCCGTTGAGGCTCAGTCATCTCTCTGCAGCTGTGGCTTCCAAATCTGCAGATGGAACCTCTTTGGGAAAAAATTGCATCTGTTCTGAACATGTTCAGAATTTTTCTTGTCATTCCCTAAACAGTGCAGTCTGACAACTATTTACACAGCACTGTATTAGGTAGTGTAAGATGTATCTGTGAGGATGTGCACCAATTATATGAGGAACTTGCACATTCTTGAACATTGTTATCCTCGGGGAGATCCCAGAGCCAACCCTCTGTGGATATGAGGGATTGCAGTACTTGGTTCTTCATTGAGCAGTTGCTTTTTTTTCCCTTTGGTGGTTCTGGGGATCGAGCCCAGGGCCTTCACACTGAGCCATATCCCCAGCCTTTTCTATTTTTTAATTTTGAGACAGGGTCTCGCTAAGTCTCTAAGTTGCCCAGGCTGCTTTCCAACTTATGATCCTCCTGTCTCGGTCTCCCAGAGTGCTGACATTACAGGAGTGTGCCACTATACCTGGCTGAATGGTTACTTTTCATGCCCAGATATTCTCCTTGGGTGAAATTTTGTGATCCAAATTATTTGGCAGGAGAATCTGGAGCTGTGGCTAAGTGGGAAGCAGCAGAGTCAACATCTTTGCAAGGCTCAGTCTTCTATGTATCATCTCCGTCTTCTGCCCGTGGACCCGCCCTGGAGACAGTCTAGTGGCTGCGTCCAGACAAGTGCTGCATCTCTCTCTGGCCCTGACCCTGCCCTGGATCACTCTTCTTCCCTGGACAGCATGTGGACATGTCCCTCAGTATTCATTTCCCTTTCACTTGTCTGTAGGACCGGTTCTGTCTAGAGTGTCTCAAAGCAAGTCAGGATCTATGCTGAGGTCCCCAAGGAGGTGAATTCTGTATGACTTATAACCTGGTGTGGTACAAAACTTCAGAACTAAGGGAGGGCCGCACGAAGGTAGAAGCGGCTAGCCTTACCCGTCTGCGTGAAGCTTGCTCTACACACTCTGAGGAGCGTTTAATTTTGGTCTCCTCTGGCATCAGTGCCTGCCCTGAACTACTCACCTGAACACGGTGAGCTGAAATTGAGGGCATTCCAGCCACGGTCGGTTCTCTTCCTCCTTTGGTGGTCTGAGTGTGGTTTGGGTCACTCATGAGTCAGCTCTGATATGGGCATCGACATTCCTTAGAAATGTAGCAACTAAAATAATTTGTGGAAATCAGTAACTGATGTTTTTCACTCTGCGTACCAGGCCATCATCTCATTTACACCATTATATTTGCATCTGCAAGAAAGAGAAGATGGAATAGATTTCCCCACCAAATAGGCAGAGCTTAGTTAGGCTGCCAATAATGGAAAATCCAACGAGCAGAGGTTTGAAGGAAGTCAGGTTTGCTTGTTCCACCTTCAGGAAGGCTGAAAATCGGAGGTCGGAGGATAAGAATGCTGGGTGGAGGCTCGGATGGCTCCTGGGGCCTTTTCTTCATGGCCAGTCACAGGGTGGCTGATGCCAGAGTGACAGGAGAGGGCTGGAGGACCATGAGGCTGGCCTTGCGGCTTGTTGGCACAGGGCTGGTGGCCAAGAGAGCTCTGCTCCTCCACCTGGTTGTGCTGATGCCCACATACCCACTGCCCAGAGCTCTGACTGGAATTCCCATGGGGAAGGGGCAGTCCCCAGGTGTGAGGGCCCTCAGGTGGGGCTCATCAGCCTGTGCTCCTCTGTCAGTTTAAAAAGCCCAATATTGTCCCTTCTAACGTGGTTACCACCTGGCACTTGCTTAAACACCCAACTGTGCCAGAGCCAAGCCCTTGCCCTTATGGAGCTCACTTTCTTTGCAAACAACACAGTTGTTGGCAAGAAGCAGGATGTGGTAGCTGAAACAGAGGACCCAGAATTCCCAACACTCAAGAACTGGTTATGAGAAAAGAGGGTGGGACAGCCTCACACCCCGTGTTACCCTACTGCTTTTATTTGCTTTGCTTTCATGGCTGACTTTCTTCCCTCCCTGCTCTTCCTGAATTCTTTGGTCAAGGCCAGGCTGAGTTACTGCGTATCACTGCACCCCAGCCTCTCTCTTTACCTGGAGGACTATGGAGAAGCCCAGGCTTGCGTCTCAAGGACAGACAAGAATCTCAGACCCAGTAGCCGGGTGTGCAAGACGTGTGCCTTGGCTTTTCTTTAACCTACTGTGATTTCTCAGGCTCCTATTCCGCAGGGTCATAGGAAAGCTATACCTGGTCAGCATGGTCCCTTGCCCTTCCTGAGGATCTATCGGATGCCGGTCCTGGGCTAGTGCCTCTTACTCAGGGTCTATAAGATTGTTTTTCTGTCTTTGGTTGTCAGACCCTCCTGGTTGCTGCTGTTGTCTCCCACCCTTGCACCATCTTGGTTCTGCTCAAGCCTGCTCTATCTGGTCCGCCACTGCCCACCTAGAACTCTCAGAGCCCTCACCCACCCTGGGAGGGGTCCCCGCGAAATTGGGCTTGACTCGTCAACTCAGGCTTTGCAAATGCTTGGGAATTCTCAGCTATTTGCTACGATTGTCTCTCCAGGGAACTGGAAAGTTGAGTCTCCACCTTTGATTTGAGGGAATCCTTCTGAAACTTCACACAGTGGGGATGAGGTGTGAAACTGTACACAGTGGGGATAGGGTACACTTTGGGGCATGGGCTTTCCCCAGGACGCTGCAGCCTTCCGCACAGCCCTCTGTTCTACTGGTGAGACCTTTTTGCAGTTGAGGCGAAAGGTTTGTTTTGCAAGGCCACGTGTCCCCCAGAACCCCAGACTACCCCAAGGCCTATTCTTTGGGGATACACATTTCCTCTGCTCTCTGCTCAGCCACCTTGGCCTGATACAGGGACCAGGGAAGGAGCCCATTCCTTGGTCTACAAGAAGACCATGAAGAGAAGTAAGAGACAACACCTCAAAAAAGCCTGCTATGTCAATTAAGGGGAAGAGAAAAGGAGAGTGAAGACAGATGTTTACCTTTTAATATAATGCAAGTTAAATTTTAGAGTAGTCTTTTATAAATTCAGTCTTTTACATGGCAGAAAATTCCAAAATTTATTTGTAAAAATAAACTCACATGTCAACGCTCTTGAAGTTTTTGAAATGATCAAAAGTTAAGAAACTCCACTGCATTATTTCAGTTAACTTTTCGAAAACCTCTAAAATTGTCTTCTAGCCTATCAATGAGTTTTCAAAACGTTGTAAGTGCATAAACAGTCTATTTCTGAAACCACCGTATTTTACACTTTCACTTCCCACCTATACCAGCTTGGTGACAAGAAACCATCCGAAACAGTCCCGAACGGAGGTTCTCGGAAACACGCCTGGAGCCTGTAATTCCGCAGGGCCTCTAGCTGCTCTTTCTGCCTGGAGTGTCTGCGGTCCGCGCCCTTGACAAACTGCGGCCGCTTCTTCAAGGGTCCTGCTCCAGCACTGTCCCCAGCTTTCCCTAATGACCCTTCTCCTTCCTGCAGCTGGTTCTCCCTGGGTCCTGTCCTCCGCAGTGACCTCTTTCACCAGACAAGAGAGATGTAGTCACCTGCGTGTGTGGTTGGAATCTGTGGTTTACGCACCTCCTAGATGTTAGTGCCTAAGACGTCAGCCTGTGGAGTCTGTAGATCTTTCCCTAATGTTACCCGTCTACTAGTTACTAGTCTAGCGCCAGACACAAAGACTTCGGGGTTGGATGGTGTGTCCCCGGTGTCCATATGCAGATGTCTTCACCTCCCAAGCCTACGAATGTGACATTATCTGGAGAAAGGGTCTTTAAGGGGCAATCAAATTCAAAGAAGTTTTGTGGGGTGGACCCTAATTCAGCATGACTGCTGTCCTCATAAAAATGGGGGATTTGGAGACAGATGTGCACAGAAAGAGAGCAAACAGAGTGAAGACCGAGATGCCGAAGACTGCCAGCAGCCCACCAGAAGCCAGCAGAGACGCGAGAGCCCTTCTCCCTCCCAGTCAGCCTCGGAAGGAAGAAGGAACGAACCCTGCTGGTAACTTGATCTTTGGCTTCTAGACTGAGAACTGTGGAATAATGCATTTCTGCTCTAAAAGCCACTCAGTTACAGCAGGCCTAGCAAACGAATGCACACAGTATATATTCTGAGTAAATATTAATCAGCGGATGAAGGAAGGACAAACCCATCCAGTAGCCAGGATCCACTGAACAGCATCTCATGCTGACTTAGGGCCAACCCTGGCTCGCTCAGTGACCTTGACCCTGCATTACGTAAGGTTGTGGCATATCTGGTGTCCCAGACCCTTAGTGACAACAAGTAGGATGCTCCCAAGCATATGCGATAGGTGTATGAAAAGTTGTATTTCTTAGGAGGTTCTTAGATTTTTTTTTTTTAAAATAGAAGGAATAAATGAGAAATCTTCACAGTCTGTGAAGGCTTGACATGAAGCTCATTTGGAGAATGCACTTGAGGGCCTGAGTTACTTTAGAAGATGACTGCACCTTCCCCGACTCCAGCAGCCTGGCTTGTTCCCAGCCTCTGAGTTGCCAGAGGGGCACCTGTCTGGAGGGTGGAGGTGGGGCGGCTCTCACGACATAGTTGAACACCAGGGTGGACTCTCACGCCTCAGCGTCTCAATTGTCCATGTGTGCTGTTCAGCTGTGTCCGCGCCTTTCTCCTGCTCATGCTCATATTCTAATGAAACCAGTGGCCGTTGGAGGATCCCTCATCGTCTACCTTTATTTGTGCCTCTCATTGAGCAAGGCCATTGATGCTGGAATTCATGTAAATGTCTGATGTTTTAGAGGTATAGGTTGAGTTGAGTCGTGTCCCCTCAAAAGGTGTTAGGCTTTTGTCCTCCTCCCTAGTACTTGTGAATGTGACCTTATTTGGAAATAGAGTCTTTATGAATGATCAAGTGAAGAGGAGGTCATTAGGGTGGAGCCTACTCCAATATGACAAGTGTCTTTATTAAAAAGAAACTCTGGACATAGGGACAGATGCGTGCAGGGGGGACACCATGCAAAGATGAAGGACCCCAGAGAGATAGACCTATTGCTATGGTGCTCCCAAGAGCACCAGCACGCCACCAGAAACAGGATGAGGGGCCTGGAGCAGACGCTTCCTCACAGTCTCACAGCCTGCTGCAGGCCTCATGCACGAACAGGCCGACACCTTGTCTTGGCTTTCTGGCCTGCAGATGGTGGGCTGACACATTTCTGTTGCGCAAGTCACACAGTCTGTGGTACTTCGTTATGGCAGCCACAGCAAACGCACAGGAGACACAATCTGAAGGTTTCAACCCGGAGCAGTGGTTCACTGGAGGAAGCCCTATTGGGCTTCTCACACTTAGGGTCATAGTTCTGGGATGAGGGTACTTGCAAGTACCTGCGAGAGCCACCTCAGCCATAAATGTCTTGAAGTCGCGTTGTGAAGAACGGTCACCCCTCCGCATCCATGGGGCCTGGGACCCCTTACAGATGCCCGGGCCCACGGATGCTCATGTCCCTTATATAAACTGGAACGTATGGGTACGTGACACACTCAATCCTGTTTAAATCATCTCTATAGGACTTATAATACCTAATACAATGCAAATGCTGTGTAAATAGTTATACTGTGTTGTTTAGGGAATGAGGGTCAGATAAAAGTCTGTACATGTTCAGTGCAGATGCAATTTTAAAAAAAATATTTTTGATCTGCAGATGTGGAACCTGCTGTGCAGACGGCTGAATGTACTTATTTTTAATAGCAATCTTTTATGATTCTTTTCCCTCTCTTTTTGTTTCCTTGGCATGTCCCTCATTCTCTCTGGCAAGCAGACTGCCTGCTCTTTATGATGAGGAGAAGCGTGTGCAGTCTGTGGAAGGAGAGAGTTCAGGAACAGCTCAATGTTATGTGAGACTAAGCATCCGACATGGGTTGTGGGGGGCAGAGTAGGGAGAGGCCAGCGGCCAGAGGACGGCAGCGCTGGCTTGGACCTGCCAGCCTGCACTAGTGTATAGGAGGCAACAATCTCCTCCGGGGACAGCGGAGGGCTCCTCTCAATCTTGACAGTTACGAGACTGAAAGACAGGGGAACTGTGGGGGTGCCGTAAGCAGAGTTGGAGGCCGCTGTGTGTTTGGGTTCCCTGGGTGGCTTGAGCAGGTTTCTCATGCTGGGGAATGGGGGGATGAAGACTGGGGGTGTAGAGATGATGTCTGCTTCGAGGGAGACCATCGGTACCCAACTTGGTCTGCTGGGGCCTGGGCAGTGAGAAGTTCCCAAAGTGTTCGAGCCTAGAGGTGGCATCACAGAACCAACTTTAGGGACAAGTCATTGGGTTGTAGGGTCCTCTGGGTCAAGGGGCAGAAGAAAGAAAAGAGAAATGCATAAAAGAAGGACCCAGAATCTAGGCTGGCTGGAAGGTCTTGAAGGAGACTTTACCAAGCCTTCTGCATCCTTGACCAAGGACGAAGGATCACGATGAGGTAAGGCCGATAAGTGCTTGTCTTTTTCCAGTAAGTGATGTTGTTTTAAAACCCATCTCCTGCTTTTATCATGAACAGAGGCAGAATTCCACGCACACTGGTGACTATTTTGTTCATACTTGTTGAATGGTTAACAGCACAAAAGGACTTTTTAAAAGAAACCAAAACTTCCCTTTCCATTTATCAGTAATAACTATTTCTCTGGGAAGTAGGAAAACAATTGGATACTATTTTCTCAAACCTCTCTGACCAAGCAGATTAACGCACTGAGGAGAGTGTGTTCTTCTCTCTGGCAAAGGGAACTTTTTATTCCCGTATGGAAAGACATAAATTTGGGAAGATCTTGTTCCTTCCCGAGGTTTCTGTGGTCCACAGTTAATAATCTCCTCAAGTGAATTTCAAATCCTCTTTCCAATGAGCTGCAAAAGTACTTAAACCGCTTATTTGTTCTGGTCCTGAAATCAGAGTGACTCAGTCAACTCCCCGAGTGTCCCGAATCATGAGAAGTCCGAGGTGAAACGACAGGTTTAAAAGCTGCCGTAAATGCTGGCATCTGGAATTGATGATAAATCTGAGCCATTTCACATGGTCGTCCGGGTCAGTAATAAAAGACATGAACTTAAAATATGTTTCCTCTTGCCTTTCATGGCTATAAAGATGGATAAATTTTGTAAAATTTCAAGATAAAGGGAGAGACACTTTGGATTTTATGTGAACGATTTGCATTGTGACAGTAACCATGTCCTGGCCTTGGAATGGGACATGATTTACTGTTGATAGCTTCTTGGCATATCATATACATATTTGGGGGGTAATATTTTAAAATCACCCTGCACATGGTCTCTGATAAGATGCATAATGGAGGTACTTGGTGTTGTTTTATAGGAAAAAAGATGTACACGCTGTGCAATTTGACTTGAACACGTTGCTCCTCCCTTGGGAGCCACAGGGGACAGAAACCCAACAGAGTGTGATAAAGTGTCAAATGGGCCCTGTGACAAATGGGCCCTGGGCCCGAGTGCTCCAGGATTCCAGGTTCCCCCAGGACCCTCCCCAGGCCAAGGAGCTTTTGCACAGCAGGGCAGGCAGGGCAGGTGCCCTTATGGAAACAGGGCTCTGGGACCAGGCTGTCACTGGTGCCTGGGGGTCCTTTCTGCCCATAGTCTAGCCAAGCCCAAAGTCTCCCTCTCCGGTGCTTCAGGTGAGACAGGCGGGGGGTTGTGGGGGAAACGGAGGTTTGCCACCACAGACCAATCCTGCTTGATGTGGAGGCCTGTGTCCTTTGGCACAAGAGCCACAGTGTGCGTTCAAAAAGCAGGCAGGGGCAGTGATGAGACCCACCTGCGCACTGCCTGGTTTTCAGGAGCAACATATGTGAAGTTTATGCTCTGCCTGTGTGTGCACGCGTGCGTGTGTGCGTGCATGTGTACATAAAACAAATGGCTTCTTAAGCTCTTTGGTGGAGCAGAGAGGCTGGAGAGTCACGCCTAAGTGTCTCTGTCCTGTGTCACTGCTACTTGTATTTCATTGGCAGAACTAATAGCTCTGGCTCCTACTTATAAGCCACCTGAAATATTTGGCAATCAAATGACCCGCTCTACGACCATTTCTATTTCTGCCCCCGCCCAAGTTCAAGGCAGAGGAAGCTCAACCAGTGGGAATCCAGGGCTCTGGGGAAAAGGAGTCCCGGCTGGCCATAGCAAGGGAAGGTCGTTCTTTCACAGGGATGCCCATTTCTTACAGCCTGGTAAAGAACTCACAGGACTTAAGTAAAGATTATTTCTCACCCTCCTCTTTTTGATCAGCTCACGGTATTTAGGAAAAGCTTAATTTGCTTACAATACTGTGTAAGTTTCCCCCATGACAACTTACTGTGTAAGTTTCGCCCCATATATGGTGGGGTCGCAGCAAGCCTCTGTGCCCAGGGTCTCCCTGGCCTCTATCCACCCTTTCCCAAGCACGGCAGGATCTGGCGCATCCTTGTGCTCTGCTCATAACCTCTGTGGAACCTCTGGGTGGCCCAGGGATCCTTCCCTTGTGTTCTTCCCTCCTCTGGCTTAATCTACGTGACTGGTAACCTGAGAAGACAGAGTATGATTGTAAGAGGGTCATTCAGGACATCACCTCTTCTGCCATGCTTTGTCCTGGACAGCTTGGGGGGAAGCTGGCCAGGATCCTGGAAGGACACTGCAGCAGCCCCTGCTGGAGTGACCCCCACAGGAAGGGTGGAAGCCTCTTGCCAACCTCCAGCGTAAGCAATATTGGAAGTGGGTCCTCCTGACACAGTGAGATGAACCTTGATTGATGTTATTTCTCAGTTCTGGAGTCTGAAATAAAATCGAAATGGCCTGAAAGGGAATCTTTCATGGTTCTTTTTGTTTCCATACAAGTCGCGTGCAAGAGTGCTGGGGGCATCAGCCTGGTGCCGCGCTTCTGTGGAGCCCTTTCAGATTCCTTGTGTCTGTCAGCATGGAGGTGGACACAGGGGATGCGGGATATCTGTGGTGCTCTTAGAATAGTGCAGGATGCTGAATCCCAGATGTGTTCTTGGAGCCTAACAGCAGGGACAGCCCGAAGCTGCAGCGGGCCAGGCTCAGCACGGAGCGCGGCAGAACTCCCAAGGGGGATGGAAAAGCCTCTGGGGGGAAAATAAAGTCAGGCCAGCCAGCCGTTGGCAGAATTTAAGTTCTCCTGGGGATCAGTCCAGGCCGTTAAAAGACGGTCCCTCTTAGAGCACGTCAGAGGATGTGTTGGAAAGCAAAGAAGTAATTGTCACCAGGGCCGGAGGTGTGTGTGTCAGGTAAAGATCAGGGCAGGACTTACCTTCAGCAAGATGGAGCAGGGCGAGGGTTCGGACTGCAGACTCCACAGCTGCAGTGGCCTCCTGATCTGCTGCCAGCCTGGCGCCTGTGGAAGGAGCCATCCCCTCAGGGGTCTCGCTTTCTAAGCCAGCAGTGGGAGGCGGCACTGTGAAGTATCTTGATGGTGCGGTGAAGGGGTGCGGTGCATCCGTCTTCCTGGCCGGAGTTCTCCCTGACCAAGGAGGGGAGCAGCACGCCCACAGGATGTGACTCACGGCGTCTGGACTCTGCAGTGGCCCTGTCAGCTGCCTCAAGCCCTGAGCTGCCTCCAGGGGCCACGTCGCCATCTCTCACACCGCAGCTCCTCGGCGGTGTGTGATTAGCGGCCTCACACTCAGCTCGCTTGACTTTGGCAAGTGTGGTTTGCTTTTTGAGTGTGCAGGCCACAGGGGAGCATCAGGAGCAGAGCACACACCTGACCTCACTGTTTGCTGCTTGAGGGCAGTTCGTCCTGTATCATCAGGTTGTGGGGTGATGCTGTGTGCTGGTTTTTTTTTTTCTTTTTCTTTTTTTTTCTTTTTTTTGAGACAAGATTTTGCTATGTAGTTCAGGCTGGCCTTAAACTCATGGCAATCCTCCTGCCTCAGACTCCTGAGTGCTGGGTTTACAGGTGTGTCCCACCTTGCCTGGCTTCTGGGTGCTGGTTTTGAGGAAGCTTAGAACAAATTGCTGCCTGAAGTCCCTCCCTGGGTCTCAGTCTTGGCCTCCTCCTCCTCTTTCTCTTCTTCTTCTTCTTTTTTTTTTTTCTATTTCCTTCCTTCCTTCCTTTCTTTCTTTCTTTCTTTCTTTCTTTCTTTCTTTCTTTCTTTCTTTCTTTCTTTCTTTCTTTCTTTCTCTCTCTCTCTCTCTCTCTCTCTCTCTCTCTCTCTCTCTCTCTCTCTCTCTCTCTCTCTCTCTCTCTCTCTCTCTCTCTCTCTCTCTCTCTCTCTGGTACTGGGGATTGAACCCAGGACCTTTTTCACTGAGTTACATCCCTAGCCTTTAAAAAATTTTTTGGGTATATTTTAAATTTGTATTTATGTATTTATGTATGTATGTGTTTATTTATTTAATTTTTTGGTGCTGGGGATTGAACTCAGGGCCTTGCCCTTCCTAGGCAAGCACTTTAACCACTGAGCTAAATCCTCAGCCCCTGGTATATTTTTTATTTTGAGGCAGAGTCTTGCTAAATCACTAAGCTGCCTAGGCTGAGCATGAGCTTGTAGTCCTCCTGCCTCAGCCTCCCAGAGTGCTGGGATAACAATGTTGTTCAGGACTTATCTGCCTTGGGAGGACCACATGGATTCCTGAATCCTCTCTGAGTCAGTGCTGAGCTGATCTGGCTTGCTAAGAGCTGCCTTTCCCGAACAGCTCCTCCATGTCCCGTGGAAGATCTGAGGTATGAAGCTGCCTTGGGTGCCACTTTCAAAATGGCTGCGAGGCTGCTCAAGCCAGAGTGTGGCTGGCCCAGCCAGTGCCTGCTGCATTGTCTGCTGCCACCTCATGCCTTTGTCTTTTCCTCGTCACATCCTCCTTTGTTGGCTTTCAGTTGTGTTATCTGCAATTCAAAAGCTGATTTAAATTCATTTTGGGCCAAGGTGAGTAGGCTGAAAGTAGATAGACTTGTGGTTTAGTGGGTACTACCTGTGGAGCACGTGTTGGGAAGAGTGTCTGTGCTGGAAGGGCCGCTTACCCAGTTATGAGAGACCGATTCCAAGTCCTCTCTCCCTGCTGGAAATACGTAGTAGTGTGTGGCAGATTCACTGAGACATCGGCTGATTCCATGGATTCTTATGCGTCAGGCTCCGTGGTAGGCCTAGAGAAGGTGATGGCGACTGCAGAACCATGATCCGGGGGCAGGAAATGGGCCACGACTGTGCACGTAACAGTGACACTAACTATCCACAGGGACTGCAGCCTTGAAGGCAGTGAACAGTCAGTGGAGAATGACAATGAGGAAGTGTGTTAGTCAGTGTGTGCTGCTGTAATAGCATACCATAGACCGAAGCTTTACAGAGCAGAAATTTACTGTATTTCTCACAGTTCTAGAGGTTGGGGAATCCAAGATCAAGGGTGTTGATGAGCAGATTTGCTTCTGAGATCTTTTCTTTTGACTCATGGGCAGCTGCCATCTCACTATGATCTTTTCTTTGTTCTCAGGCAAACATACATAGAAACACATGTGCAGATCTCTGCGGTCTCTTCCTACGAGGACTTTAGTTCATCTGGATAAAGGCTCTACCCTATGACCTCATCAAACTTTAATTACCACATAAAGGCTTCATCTCCAAATACCATCACATTGAGGATTAGGGCTTTGAGGGGATGGACTGGAGGGATGGGGAATGGGATGTGGCAGCCATGTCAGAAGATTGTCTGTCAGTTTTGGCAGGAAGGGATGGTGGCTGGGACCCAGGGGAGGCAGCCTATGGATGGAGACAGTGAGGAAGGCGTGGGAAGGGGAGCACCTGAGGCACCCCAGTGTCTGGGCAGTGTGCGACGAGGCTATTTACTGAGAAGGGTGCAGGAGGGAGTATGGGGAATGTGTGTACCGTGGTTTGTTGTATGTGTCAATGCAACTGGGCTAAAGGATGCCCGGGGAGCTAGTAAACATTGCTCCTGTTGTGTCTGTGAGGTGTATCCGGAAGATATCAGCATCGGTAGACTGAGTAAAGAAGATCCCTGTTCACCACCCTGGACACGATCTATCTGTGGAGGGTCCAAAGAGAGCAGAGGGCTGAAGAAGAGGCAGTTTAAGCTTCATTTAAGCGGAGACGTCTGTCTCCATCCATCTTCACCTGTCCTTGGGTGTCTGTTCCCGTGGTCCTCAGACCTCCAGACTTGAGTTACACCGCCAGCCTCCCCGAGTCTCCAGTTTGCAGACTGCCTACGCAATCGCTCCATCCAGTCCCCGTAATAAATCTCTGCAAGTCTCGAGCCCTCATTGGCTCTGTTTCTCTGGAGCGCCCTGACTGGGACAGTGGGTAAGCGCCCAGTCATATGAGTTGACTCTCCTTCCCTTAGTGCCTCATTCCGCTTGTTTGTACAGCCCAGACCCCTCTTGTCCCACCAGCCCCTCGTCTCTGCTACACGGAGGTCTCAGACATCTCAAGTCCAGTCAGCCCTAACTTGTCGGAAACCAGAACTTTGACGACGATAGCTGAAGCCCAAGACTGCTGCCCTGACACTATCTTCAGTTTTCAGGGCCCGTTATCTCCTCTTGGAGAAGCCCAGTGACACAGGCACGCTACCAACATGCACTTTGCAGCTGGAGAAACAGAGGCACAGATGGCCCAAGGACCCCATGTTCCCCTAGAGGGCAGGCATTGGATGAGAAGTTTGAGGTGCTTGCCTGAGTCAGCATGGAGAGCTTCCTGGACAGGACAGCAGGTGGCTACTGAGGGGCAGGGTCACCGGGGGAGGAGGAGAAGTATAAGGAAGCGGACCGCGAATGTGTCCAAAAGCCCCAGCAGCGGGGAAGGTGAGGGAGTTTCTGCTCCTTGTCTTTGGCTTCTCGCCACCCAGGCCTGGTACCCTCAGACTGAGGGGGGCAAGGAGCGGCTCTGAGCTAGTAAGAAACAGTCTGAAAGCGGCCACCGCAAGCCGGGGCCACAGAACGGAAATTCTCCTGAGCGTCAATGTCTTTTTCTTTTGAGGCAGCTCTTTAGGGGTCTGACTTCCCTAATACAGTAGTGAGGGACAATTCCTTCATGCTCAAGTATTGTTTTCTTCATGTTAAACCACTGAATGTACACTAAAGAAAGATATTTAGATAGTGACTTTAATTTTAATAAATGACTTCAAGAAAAAGAAAATGTCTTCACGGCCCCCTGTGTTTGCCTTAAAGAAGCGAAATCATCAGCTCAGTGTTTTTGATGATGCTAGCAATGTGCTTTCTATATTAGGATGCTCTTTAAAATTCTCGCCAAGGGTTGAAAAATCATGGTTTTACCAACTTAGGTAAAATAATAATGATAAGTAATAGTAGCTCTTTATGGAATTTTGTTTTAACCTCACAGCGTAGGTCGGTGAGGCTGAGATGGCCGCTGGGTTTTACTCCCAGCCCTGCCCATGACCCCAGGCGTCTCTCTTCTCTCTGGAGCCTCTGATGTCCCGCACACCAAATGCAAGTAATTGCTTCCCTCTCAGATTCGTGTTGAGTTCAAGAAATAACTCATGTAGAAGAACTCGGATTAATAACTATCTCTTCTTGCTTTTTTGTTGTTCTTCTTCTTGCTGCTGCCTCATCTAATTACTTAGGTCAAAAATTTGCTTGGCTGATGAAGAAAAGGAGACCCAACTTTTCCAAGTGGGACAGATCCCCTAGCTGCGCTTTGCAGGCTGCATCTGTTCCTCATCACTTGGCCTCCGCCTTTCCAGGAGAGGGGAGAGAAATTAATGCACGAGAGAAGTGGAAAAAGACTTAAGCTTGGCAGGTGCCAGGGCAGCGAGAGAACCCAGGCTGGGGCTCCATGCCGGCCTAAAGACTACATCTCCCACCCGCCTGTGCAGCTGGATACGGCCAGTGAACTGCAAGTGGAAAGGCTGGGCGGGAGCTCTGGAAATGCTGCTGAAGGAAGGCTGGCTTAGCTGGGTGATGTTACTCCATTTTTGCCTTTCCTCTTTTTCCGTTTGTGGAATGTGGATGTGATAGTGGGAACCACAGCCGACTCTGGAAACGGCTATGCGCTGAGGATGGTGCTGTTCTAGAAAGGTGAAAGGAGCTCAGTTCCCTTCGACCTTGTAGAATGACCTTCTTGGACCTGGACCACCCACTTTGTATCTTTTATGTGCGAGAATAAACCTTCTTCTCTTTACATGGCCTTTGGGTTTTTTTTTTTTTTTAATTTCTGTTACTACAGGTTGAATTTACTTCCTAGTGAATATATCTGCTAAACTGTTTACATCAGAGATGATGACTGGAGCAATGTGGGTTCACTCCTCTCAAAGTCCCACCTCATTCCAGAAGGTGGAGAATTTCTTCACTATCCTTACAGGCAGCAGCTACCCAGTTATTAGTGGGCAAGGTCAGGATTGCTGTTAGCCCACATAGACCTTTGGGCAAATTAGGAAAGGTCTCTCTTTCCTAAGACACCTTCTTGTCATCTGCCAGAGGAACGTCTCCATGCAAGTCGACTGTGCAGGTGATGGGAATGGACGTGCCTTTAAGAGTGCCCTCTGCACACGACGCCCACGGTGCCACTGCATGGCCCCACCTGGAGTCAGCGGCTGCCGTTCCCCTTCCGGTCAGTGCTCAGCTCTGACCTTGAACTTCTTTCGCTTTCCACCCTTGCCCGGCACAGGCCGCAGAGCAGCCCAGCCAGGAAGCTGGATGCAGAAAGTGTGAAATGGGGCAGAGAACAGGTTACAGCAAGTTTCTGCTTGTCCCTTTTTTCACGAGCAGCTCGTTTCTGTCCCAGCCGTTTGGGAGAAGCTCTGCCCGTTATTCACATCTGGCCTCACCGCAGTCATCTGCCAGGCTGGGCTGCAGCGTGGCGGGTTGCGTGTGCGGGGCTCACCCCAACCTCTCCTGGTGCTCCTCTCGGCCTGAGCTCCCCGTGGAGCTGCGGTGCTTGTAAACGAGATAGGCAAGGTCACAGGCCACTCGCAGTCACATAAAATACAGCCTCTGCAACAGAAAGGAAGTGCAAGACGTGGGCCTTGATTCCAACTGCAGGCAGGTGTCCCGTGGGCTCCAGGGCCAGGCTTCTTGGCCTCTTCGGCCATTGCCCTACCCGGACACCGGCCCACCCATGGTAGATGGTAGGAAACAGAGGTCCAGAGGGAAAGGGCAGAGCAGGACGTTGCCACATTGCTGCTCTTGACTTTGTAAGATGGCCAACGGCAGTCTGAAGTCATATGACCTAGCATAGAAGGGCCTCATGCGACTTGACAATTTACCCAAGTACAGTGTGCCAAAATCACTGGCCCTAAAAAAAGATCACATTTTTTTCTAGAACTTTCACTTGTTCTGCAAACACAGACCATGACAGAATGATGCGAACTCCTCTTAATTGACACCTTCAGCCTTGGCCGCAAGTTGCTTGTCCTGAAAGGTGCTGTGTGTGAGTGTCTCTGGTTGCTTCACGGGACTGTCCCCTGCTGGTGGCTTTTTTATTCAGATCCTTTCTCTGTCCAGGACCCATCTTAGCAGCAGCTTCGTCGCAGGCTGTGGTTTCTCAGTGTTAGCAGCCTGTAGCCCAGAGCTAAATTGTTTCTACAACTTGATGAAATATTGTCATGTCGTAAGGGAATTAAACACATCATTAATAAACACTCTCACATGCGTACACTGAAATAAATGCTGTTATCGTCAGAGCAGCCCCCTGGGAGGTGTAGACTTATTTGAACCAAGTCCTCACTGCTCGGCCAGAACAGATGTGGAGCTCTGCTCCCTGGAGTCCCTAGAACTCCAGGACCTTCCTAAATGCCCACAAGAACTCCAGCTGTCAGAGGCCCCGGCCATGTCTTATTTCTGGTCCTCTTTGGGTTCATCACTTGACTTCGAGCGACTTCTTCAGGCCATTCCCAGAAGGCTAATCTACCCCCAAAAGACATCATATCACCATTTAGGATGCTCATGAGAGAAGCCACAGTTTTGAGACCTTTTCTAAAGTGTAGTTCAAAAATTGTTTTGCGAATGGAACCCGGTCTAAAGGCGCATGCGTCTCTAATTCCAGCACTCAGAGGCTGAGGTAAGAGGATCATTGAGAGTTTGAGGCCAGCCCAGGCTGCATAATGAGTCCAACTATACAGCGAGAATCTGTCTCAAAAAAGCAACAACAAAATTATTTTGAGGCCAGAATCTTGGTGGGAATGAACACATGGCTTCCCACAGTGAGGAGGGTGATGGGGAGGGCGCATTGAGATCCCGGTTCAGATGCATTTGCAAAAAGCAGCTTCGCCGACTGTGGAATGTCCCCAACAGGGGCATGTGCTTCTGCCTGGACTTGGAGGACAAAATCATTGGCCCCCGTCACAGACATCAGGGCGTGCGCATGGAGATGGGGGTCCCCATATGTTCACTTTCAGGGGGCTATGAGTCAGAGTTGGAAAATCAACTTCAAACTTGTGTCAGTCGTAAAAGCCTTCTTATGAATCAAGTGCTTTTTAAATATTTTAACTAGCAGAAGGAAAATGAGTCACATCTTGAAAGGATTGTATTTTCATTAAAATGCACATGTGCAAAAATTACAGATGGGCAGCAGAGGGAGGAAACATTTAGCCCAAGAATTTCTGGGTTTGATTGAATCAAAATGCTGCCGTAGTTAGAGGCATTTCCGGCCATCGGTTTGTGTTCTGATGTCTTGGCCAGGCTCAGCTCATGGATCCGGAGTCCTGACTGTAAGAATCAGCAAAGGCAAGAGACTGGGAACCAGGCAAATAAATGCGTGGGCCTTGTGGAGACCTAGAACAGCTGGGGTGGGTGCCTTGGCTGAGTCCGTGTGACCTTCTGTCATCTCTCTGGTGGTCAGGAGGGTTTTGAGACCCATCCAGTGGTCTGTTGGCTGCAGGTGGGGTGTAGGACTGCGTGAGCATCCAGGGTTTCACCTGCTGTCCTTGCTCACTGGGCCGAACTCAGAGGCATGCTCCTCCTGGGCAGGTGTGTGTGTGTGTGCGCGTGTAACCCTTTTAGGAAGGCAAAAACTTTCTGATCCTTGGTGGTAGGGCAGCACCCTGGGGTGCAGCCGTACACTGCTCCTGCTGCCTTGTCTTTCTTAATACTTCCTGAACAAGGGGTCCCAGGTTTCCATTTGCCCTGTGACCTCAACTCCGATCATTAGTCGTCCCAAAGTGGCAATGTGGCTGTCTTAGGAGGTGCCTGCTTGGTCTGAAAGAGCTCATGTGACTTCAGAACAGACTGAATTTATTTGAGAAAATCATTTACCCTCAAATAAGAGAAGGAAAAGAGATAGAAAAGCAAAAAGAAAAGAGAATTAAGATGTATTACGTACATGTACCAATCCCATGATGAATGTAATCATCATGTACTGCAAATATATAGCAATAAAAATAAAAATTATGAAAAGAGAATACTGGGGGTGTTGGGGGGAGAACAAAAGAAAGTGTCCTAGTCTGTAATAGTTCAAGACCAAAACGTTACTACAGTGTTTCTCCACTGTGGGGACCACTGCAGATCCTGGACCTACAGAGATGTGTGTTACACATACTGCGAGTGCAATGCTGGTATGAGTCACCTTGAGATGACAGCTGGGGCAATGAAGGGTGAGGGGGGCTCCTCTGTGTCAAGCCTTCATTTGCACATAATTACACGACTAGAAACCATCAGTCCTCATATGATCATCCCAGACCTGGTCTTAGCCTGAGCGACAACCAGCCAGGGACCTGTAACCAGTCAAGGGAGTCCCCTGAGCTGACTTCTGAGTGCAGAGTGACTGTGTGCCCTCACTGCAGTCACTGCAGCGACTGCTGTAGATTTTCGTCCTCCAGATTATGCTGTTGCCAGGTGACAGTGGGGCCCTACTCAGGTGCCGTGTTCCCGCAGGTAGGCGAAGGCAAGTCTGGTTGTATCGGTGTCTTGCTCTGCAAGGCTGTTCAGGAAGATGCCGGAAGCATCTCCTGTCTGTGCCTCTCCGTACCTCAGCTTTCCCGCTGCCTACCTCATTCTCAACCATGACACCCCTCAGGACTGTCCCCACCCAACCCCCGCTCTGCAAACCTGCATTAAATATCTATCGTTTGCACAAAAGAAGCTAGACCACAGGGAAAGGGGTTTAGAGTGAGAGACAGGATAAAAGGGTCATTCGAATTCTCAAACTTCTGGATATTTAAGTAGCATTTTCCAAAATAACTTTCCCGGAGTATTAAGAAGTATTGCTCAAAGAAAGGGTCCTAGAGTTAATAGGAAACATTGATTTAAACAAACTTAAGCCAATTAAAATGTTTTATTACTCCATACATCTCAAATGTTTTAATATGCTAATGTGCCATGTAAAGCCTCAAAAGGAAAAGTGTAGTATAGACTTCCAAAATTTACTTGATTGTGAAATTATTTCTTTCATTGAATCCAGATGAGTCAGCCTTGAAGGACAGAGAGGAATACTTCTTTTTTAAATTTAAGACACATAAAAATTGTATATATTTATGGGGTGCAACATTATGTTTTAAAATATGCAAACACTGTGGAATGGCTCAATTGAGTTAATTAACATACTCATGACCTCACATACTTTGTGTGTGCGGAGCACTTAAAATCTTTTAAAGCAATTTTCATAATTGAAGACATTGTTATTTCGCATAGTCACCCTGCTGGACAGTAGATCTCGGGAACTTATTCCCTTCATCTAACTGAAATTTTGTACCCTTTGACCAACATTTCCTAATCCCCATTCCTGGCCCAGGCCCACTCCTGGCAATCACTATTCTATGTTCCTCTTCTATGAGTCAGACTTTCTGAGCTTGCACATCTAAGTGAGGTCACATGGTGCTGTCTTTCTGTGCCTGACTCGTTTCACTCAACACAATGTTCCCCCGGGTCCTGCCCCTCTTTGTGTCTCTGTGGTGGTTCCAGGTGGGCATCCCTGTTTCCTGCCGTCTGCCTTCATCACAGGATTGGAGCTGCGCCTCCTACCCTGTTGGAGTCTCAGTAGCACTGTGTGGAAGCTCTGTGATGTCCAGGGAGTTGTTTATCTTCTTGGTGAGGATGATAGCACCCACCTCACTGAGCCGGGTACGCCACATAAATGCTTCTGGGGCAGAGCCTGCTTGTGCAGCTCACCTGTAGCTCAGTCTCTACCAGCAGCACAGGCAGACGGGATCTGGGCCCAGCTACGCCTGGACCACATTCCAACAGAGGGTGCCAGGTGGCTGCCAGGGTGGGTGGAACACCCGGAATATTACAGCCATGCTCACGCCAAGGGCCCTGGTTTTCTGTGGACAGCTTGGGTGTGCAGGTGGAGGTGAGGAGACCAGGCCTGGGTCCTTCTCAGAGTGAGCAGAGAGGTGTGAACAGAGGGAGTACTGTACGCGGCTCGTATTTACTGAATACGTAAGTTGAAATAGTAATAATCTTAGTCTCTGAAGAAAACTTTCTAAGAATACTTTTGAAGAAATCAGTTTCAACTATTTTCTGTTGTAGCTGCCCATCGGCAATGAAAAGGATTAAAACCCTTAATGGCCAGGTGGATTCTGTTCAAAACCCTAAACAAAGAAACTCCCGTTGAAGTCATCCTGCGATCATAACACAGCAACAAGCCTTTAATTCATTCATTCTTCAGAAGACTGGGACCCATCTCTCTAAAAGATATGCATAGACCTTGTCACCTTATCTACAGCTAAAGATCCTCCACAAGCCAGCGGACAGTGACCTTGTCTGAATTGCAACTATAAACATCTAATTTTAAACTCAGTACAATTGCTCGAATATCTACAAGGTGCTAACCGGTCAAGGAAAGACATTTTTCGGATAATTTGCTGTCTAGACTCTTGCTGAACTCTTATAAAGGTCTCAATCTCTCACCCTGAAGTCCCAGTTTGTCACCTGGAAACACTCCCTGTCCCCCTTGACAGCATACTCCGACCAAAATAAACTCTTGTCTTTTCTACATTCCTTGTCTATTGGCGAGTTCTTTTACCAGCTCTCTCCACTGCCCTCTGTACTCCATCTCGCACGACACTGTCTAATTTATACACCAGTTCATCTCAATAAATAAGTGATACTAATAATAGTACTATTATTAATAACAAATAACATTTACTGGCTGTTGGCACTGGTTGGGAATACTGAATACTATTTTCTTATTTGACTGTCAACAAAACTTTGCAGTCAATAAATATGTTATATGTTAAATCACATTGGAAATTCCTTTTAATCATAACAATAATATTAATGTAGATACTTTTCCAAATAATGAAATACACACCGTGTTATAATACATGAATAAAAACATGTCAGAGCTTGTTGGAGCCCGGGACAGCATGTGTATTGTAATATGCTGTACCGACATCTCTGCTTGGCACCGGAAGCTGTGAGTTCTTGGGAGCTGAGTGCCATTTCCCAGTCACAGTCCCCCGCTCCAGCTTGGTGGTGGCCTCTCAGGGCCTCAATGAGCAGGTGAAATGATTTCATTAATGGCAGCTGTTTGTATGCCGGGTCGTTTCTCAGGTGCTTGAAAGTAGTTCTCTTAAGCAGGAGATGCTTTTCTCCCCAAATTTATTTATTTTGCTTATAAAAATGTACCCTGGGGGCTGGGGATTTAGCTCAGTGGTTAGAGTGCTTGCCTTGCAAGCACAAGGCCTTGAGTTCGATCCCCAGCACAAAAAAAAAAAAAAAAAAAAGAAAATGTACCCTGTACTGAAAAACCTGTGCACAGTTTCTCTGTCCCGTGACTAGCTTCAGAACAAGGCTGGGACTGCGCTGGGCCTCCAGGCTGGAGGAGGAGGTGAGCCCCGCTCCATGCTGGGCTCTGCTTCCCCCTCCCCGCAGCACCTGCCTCGGCTTCCCTGGCATCATCTGGGGGTTCAGCCGCTCAGTGTGCACTCGGCACCAGGCTAGAGGAAAGAGGCGCAGCCAGGGCCCTCGGATGGGTCTACAGTTGGTGTGCACTGCCACATTTCACGCCTGCTAAAGGGAAGGCTGTCGTTAGCACCTGTGCTTTGCAGAAATGGACATGGTAGAGGAAGGCTTTTGTATTTAGACTGCGAGCAGCAGAATTTAAGAGGAGCCCCAGAAATCATTTCATTTCACTCAGTGCCTCCCCAGCTCCACGGTCCCCATGGAACACTGGGGTGCCTGGTCTCACCCCGTGGTAAGGAGATTCCCGTCCCTGTGTTCCCCCCCTCACGGTTGCCTTCACATCTCTGACTAGTGAGAGGCAGCAGATCACTCAGTTCTGCTTTCTCCCTTGACTCCACCCTTTGTCCTGCCCTACTCCTCAGGCCACATGCAAATGGAAGCAAATGGAATCAGCCTCGGGCACTGTGGTGCAGACAGCCTTTACAATGTCACACCTGGCCTTGGTAACTGTCTTCTGCCATCCCACCTCCACCTCGTGTCACAATGTCATACGTATGGTCTTTGTACACATTCATGGAGTCTGGATTGCAGTCTCTGACCAGCACGGCTCAATTTCTTCTCCTTCACCTCTCTCCATTCTTCCCGTTCCTTTTCTTTTTCCTTGTCTTCTCTCTTTAATCTCGTTTTATGAACCTCTTCGTTGTTGGCATGTGTGGCACCTACTGGGGTCACTTTAAGAAGCCTGCTGGTCACATCCCGGCATGTAACTGATAGATGCTGGTGGCGCTGATTTCCTGGGGCTGATAGCACCTGCAAAAGTCTCTGGGCTGCCATCTTAGTTCTTGGTCAGAATTTTTTTCCTTATTCGGAAGGAAGGGGCACCGCTCCTCCCTGCGGACACCCCAGGTCGGTTTCTCCTGCACTTGAAGACTCCTGGTTCACTGAGAGTCTTGCTGCTTTGCAAGCCAGCATATGTTGAACTCCTCAGAGCCTTAGGTTGAAATGCTAGCCCGCCCGGCCACACAGGTCAGCCTCCCACCCGGCATCACCCAGGACACTGCGGGACCCTCCTGCTTTACAGAATTGCAAAGAGAGTTGGACTCAGAGGCTCTGCTGCTTTCTCTGGACCAGAAGCCTGCAATTCTAAGATGTGTCCTCTTCTTGTTCTGGGATGTCACACGGCAGAAGTGAAGAATTTGAGAAGAGATAGACCTTAGCTCATCAGATGCAAAGGACAGAAAGCTTGCATTTTGAAGGAAGCAAAGAAACGCTTGTGCAGAAGGGAAAAGGCTAAACTGAAGTCTATTAAGGCAAAAAAAAAAAAAAAAAAGCAGAAAGGCACGAAAATGCTCCAGTCTCCTCTCCATTTCCTCTGTCCATCAAGAAGGAAACACCAGGCCTGGGGCTCCCTCAGGTGGGACATGTGGCCACAGCTATTCTAGATCCTGTGAGCATTTTCAAGCCCATTGTCTCATTATACCCACGTGTGACTATGTGTGCTTTTAGACTAAGGTTTGCGTTCAAAGAAGCCAGGTGTGGTGGTGGGCACCTGTAATTCTAGAACTGTAGGAAGCTGAGATGGGAAGGTCTCAAATTTGAGTCCTGCCTGGGCAATTCAGCAAGATTTTATGTACAAACAAACAAACACATTTTTAAAAAGGGCTGGGGATTTAGCTCAGTGTGAAGGCCCTGGGTTCAATTCCCAGCACCTCCAAAGTTAAAAGAGATTTCTTCCCCTTTGTTGTTAGGTCAGACCCTGGTAGCACATCGTAGCGGCGGCTGTTTCCCAAGTACTGGTGGCGACAGCATTGCCTTGCCCAGTGCCTCATTTGAACCTGCTAGTGACTTCTCAGAGCGGAGCTATCATCTCCCCCTTCAGCAGCCAGGAAACCGGCACCAGAGAGAGAATGTGGAGGGCGAGGGCTGGAGCTGAGCAGGGAGCCTGAGTCCCAGGTAGGGCTGGTTCCCCTCGGCACCTCTTGCAGCAGCAGCCTGCAAGTAGCAGTGCTTACACGTGCCTATGCCCGGAGCGCTGGTCACAGTCATCCTCAGTGGGGACTGTCATTGCCCCATTTGGCAGACGGGACTCAGAAACTCAGAGAAGGCAGGTTGCTGGCTGAGAGGTCCTCAGCCACGGTGGCAGAGCTGGGACACGGTCTGCAGGTGCCTGCTAGTCCCCCCAGGCCTGCTGCGTCTCCCGGAAGGGCTCTTCCCCGTAAGAGTGCTGGACGTGAGTAAGACGATCCCTGCCTGTCTCCCGTTTTCAGCCCTGCTTTTCTGGGATGGAAATACTGGTAACAAAACAGAAAGAGGCAAGGGCTTGAGAGGCTGGAAAGGGGCGGCTGTGTTCTCAATGGCAGTGTCCTCCAGAGCCGTATGTTGAGCTCCCCACCCGGGAGGTGAAGGCATCAGGACGTGGGCCCTTAGCAGGGTGATTATCTTATGAGGGTGGGGCCTTCATGAATGCAATTAGTGCCCTTTTAAAGTAAGCCAAGGTGATCCCTTTTGCCCCTCCTACCATGTGAGGACACACTGAGAAAATGCCGTCTATGTACCAGGGAATTAGCCCCTGACAGACAATGATTCTGCTCGTGCCTTGATCTTGGCCCTCCAGCCGCTGGAACTGGAAGAAAGAGATTTCTCTAGTTTATTACTCGTGTGGTCTATGGCTCTTACAGCAGCCCAGATGGACAAGACAGGGAGAGACAGGGCCAATGCGGCAAGACAGGAGCAAGGATGCCATGAAAAGGGGAAGAGGAAGAACAGGGCAGATGGTAGTGACACACCATTAATGTCAAAACTTGCCAGCTGTTTCACACCAAAGTAGCTTCTGGGGCGGGAGAGAGGGAAGCCAGGTGGATACTACTGGGCTCACCATCTGCCTGGACTTCTCAACAGACTTTGCTTTCCTCTTTGCTTTTAAAATTTGAAACATAATTTACATACCAAAAAAAGGAACACTTCATAGGGGTAAAGTTCAGTAGGTTTCAACAAATTCATACAGTTGTGTAACCAACACCACTATCAAGATAGAGAACACTTCCTTTGCCCCAGAAGGTTCCTGCATGGCCCTTTCTAGTAAAATCCCCCACAACCCCTGACCACAGGCAGTCAACATTCTGATTTCTATCACAAGGGAAGACTTCGTCTGTCCCTGAGTTTTGTGTAAGTGGAATCGTATAGCACACACTCTTTGGCATTGGGCGGCTTTCATTTAGCTTAAAAATCTATCCACATTGTTGGATTTATCTTTGGTTATTTGTTCTTTAGCATATGAAGGAATCTATCCATAATGTTGAAAGAAAAAAAGCAGACACAAAAATGTAAATATTTCATCATTTCTCTTGTATGAGAAACACAAAGTTTAAATAAATTTTTAAAAAGATAGACAATATAAAACAGGGAGATAGGTCTTTTGCAGATGGAAAGGAGGTCTAGAGACAGAGGGAGCAGTAGGGAAGAAGGGAAGGAGAAGGGGAGTAAAAAGCATTAAAATATGTTCAGTACATGTCCCTAATTCCTCAGATGAATATAGGCGTTAGGTACTGCAAACAAGTACTAATGAAAAGAAGATCTAGCCACACTGTTGCATTAATCCATTATTATTCATTTGGGCAGTATTGTTCCATTGTGCGGTTACTCCATTACCTATCTATTCATTCTCCTGCTGAAGCGCCCCTCAGCTTTCTCCATTTAGTTCCTTCCTTCATTTCGTTGCTTGCTTCATTTAGTTGCTTCCTTCATTTAGTTCACTTTGTTATTGTGAGACAGAGCATTTGTCGTGTGATCTCTAGCAACAGTTGGACACTAGTCTCGCCAGAACCTGGGACAGACTGGTAAGGTTGGGACACATGATGTGACCACAAGCTTGCTGACCTTCATCTGCCTGGAACTCCAGCAGCTCGAGTCCTGATTCCCACCAGTGGCAGCTGAAGGAGGGCTACAGGGTCTCCGTTATGCCCCAGGAGACGTGTGCCCCTGAAGGGAGGGACCAGGCCTCCCTTCTGGCTGAGACTCGTGCTTCTCTCTGGCTCAGTGAGAACAAAACTGTGGCGTGTGGTGGAACTTCCCTCAATGCAGAACACCCAAGGCCTCGAATGTTTGCTGCATGAAACGAAAGATGGCGGGCAGCCTGCTTGGTGGCTGTCCAGGCTCTGAATGAGTTTGCACCCAATAGTACCCAGGTAGATGGCAAGTGAGGGACACACTAGGCAGCTCTGTTAAAGCTCACAATTACATATTTTCTTAATTTGTCCATGGACATCTGTTAATGTCAGAGGAAGTTTCTGGGTTTTCTTTTTTTTCTTTTTGTCTTTTTCTTCAGTTCTGTGCATCCCCTTCCTCTCCTTGTTTAAATTGTGGATGTTGGATATTTTGTCCCAGCAATAGCATTTTGTCCCAGTGATGGGAAAATGACTAATAAAAACATTGGTACCAAACAAATAAGGTCATTGCTGTGGCTGTATAAGATCATACTGTTCAAAAGCTTTTGAACTGGATTTGGGGAGCTTAGAAAGGTTTGGAGGTGCTGCCTGGAGAAGCTCTAGAATACTGTAAGTGGAGCTTGATGGATGGTTCTGGCTGGAGCTTAGAAGACTGCTGATAATAATGAAGATAGTAAAGGCCAGGCACATGAGGTTTCAGATGGGAAGGAGGACTCTACTGGAAACTGGACTAGAGGCCATTCATGTTTCATTCTGGCAACCCATTTGTCTACATTTTGTTCACGTCTTCAGATGGTGTGAGGCTGAATGTAAAGGTGATGGACTAATCAATCTGAGGAAATTTCTAGGCAGCCCTGTGTTCAGGCTGCGGTATGAGTACTTCTGGCTGCCTTTAGTCAGATTCAGGAGAAAAGAGCCAAGAGGCGTGAAAAGTTTGCGGTTTCATTAGAAGGAAGCACCTGCAAAGTTGGAGTCAAGAAGAGAGTAGTTGCTGAGAAGATTAGCATTTAAAAAAGAAACCAAGAACTTTGCATCAGGACAATAGGAAATACAGCTTGAAGGTATTTCAGGAATCAGTCAAATCCCACCTTTTGCAAGCTGGAGGGTGTAAAAAGGTAAACTGCTTTGAAAGTCCTGGCTACGAAAAGAGAACTCCCTGAATGCTTTGCTCATTCAGGATTGCCTAGGCTTAGGGAGGTATTTCCTGGAGTTCAGCCATGCAGGCACTCAGAGGCTGCTGTGGCCATGATCCAAGAGAGCCAGGCTACAACTCAACCTAAGCCATCAGTCACATGGAGTTGGTTTTTCAGGGATACAGAATGTAAGAGTTGTAGGAGCATGGAGGCTTTCACTAAAATTTCTTTCTTGCTTTCTTTTCTTCTTTCTTTTCTTATTTTTTTTTTTTTTTTTTTTTGGTGTTGGGGATCAAACACTCAGGGCCTTGTGCTTGCTAGACAAACACTCTACCACTTGAGCTAAATCCCCAGTCCCTCTTTCTTTCTTTTTTAATCTGTAGAGATTTGTTTCATTGTATAAGTCACCATGCTTGTTGAGGAAAAATAGTCGAAGTAACAGAGTCGCTTTTTACTCTTTAAGTTTGTCTTACATTTGCTCTGTAAGTTAATCTTATTTTGTACATGTTTGCAGTACAAGATGTTTACGCTCCTTGTATGGAATTGGTACATGTATGTAACACATCTCAACTCCTTCTTTTTTGCGTCCCTTCTCTCTCTACTTGGTCCTCTTCCTCTTTGAGAAAGAGCTATCTTTCTACTTCCTATTATCTATCTTCTATTTCGTTCTTTATTTTTTACTCTAAGTTTCTCAAATAAGAGAAACAATGCAATATTTAAGCTTGTATGTCTGATTCACCCCGATTTCAGAGGAAGGCCTGGGAGGCTGGCAGTGTGTCCCTGAGAGGGCAATGGGTGAAGCTGTGAGAGTGAAGCCAAAGCATCACTGGAGCTCCCAGGAGGCAGGAAACACCAAGAGCATGGCTGCTGTGCTGAGAAAAGCCACAGGCAGTGAGTGGAGCCACCCTGAGAGAGGCCATGAGGGGTGCGACCAGGAAGGCCATAGCAGCGGGCCACCCAAGCTCTTTAAAGTTCACATCTTACCACAACCTGCCCTGGATGCTAGGTATGGAACTGAGGATTTAATGTTTACCCTGTTGCTTTTCAGTCTTGCCTGAATCTGATTCCTTTCTATCCCCCTATTTGTTTCTTTTGGGAAGGAATGTTTATGCTGGGCTATTGTATGTTGGAAATACTTAACTTTCTTTTTGATTTTTGTAAAAGCTAACAGCTAAGAGTTTGTTTTGTGTCTCAGAGGAGACTTTGGATTTGGACTTTTCAGCAATGCTAGAACTGTTAAGACTGACAATTTTTAGAGATAGACTAAAGGCATTTTGCATAATGAGATGGATGTGATCTGTTCAGGGGCTATGGTTAGAATGTTCTGGTTTAGATCTAAAATGTTGCCACAAAATCTCATGTTTTCAGAGGTGGGGTTTCTGGAAAGTGATTGGATCATGGGGATGTTATACTCATCAGTGGATTAATACAGTTGAATGTGCTGTTAGGAGGTAGGTCCTGGTTGGAAGAGGCAGGTCACTAGGAGTGTCACCTGGAGGGATGTATTCTTGTCCCTGATTCCTCCTTCACTTGCTCTGTTTCCTGGCTGCCGTGGCGTGAGCAGCTGCCCTCCACCAGGCTCTTTCATCATGTTTCTGCCTTAAATCCAGCCAACCACAGACTGAGCCAAAATAAACCTTTCCTCTTTTAGGTTTCAAGTGCTGGGTATTTTGTTCCATCAATGACTAATACATATGTGCATTAATAAATATTTAACATACATTATCAAGGAAAGCAATACTGCAAGGCTGAAAAATTCGGAAGTTTTCACACAGATAGTGATAATAGAGCAATGTGTAGAAAAATCTAGCAGGCAGGGTTAAGATCAATCCAGAGAGGGCATCTGGCAAAAAAAAAAGGCAGATAATAATATATTGGCAAAGATGTGGAGAAATTGCTAGTGGGACTGTAAGCAGGTGCTTCTGCTGCTTTAGAAACTGTTGGCAGTTTCTCAGAAAGCTAAACATAGAGTTATCCTAGGGCCCAGCAGGTCCACCCCTAGGTAGATATCCCAGAGAAATAAAAACTTATGCTCACACAAACCCAAAACTTTTACACAAATGTTCACAGCAGCATTATTCATAAGAGCCAAGAAATGGAAACAACCAAAATGCCTGTCAATCGATGACTGGAATCAAGAAAATGTGGTCCATCCACACACTGGACAGGTATTCAGCAGTATAAGGGTACATTGCTGACAAATGTGGCAACAGAGATGAACTCCGAAAGCATTATGCTAAGTGAAAGAAGCCGCCAGCGACTCTCGATCATCTATTACTAGATCCCATTTCCAGGAACCACGAGGAACAGGTAAATCTACAGAGAAGGAAAGTAGATTAGGGTGGTCAAGGGCCAGGGGAGAAAGTCTGCGAGCAACTACTGATGGATTTAGTGTTTCTTTTTGGGCAGATGAAAAAGTTCTGAAATTAAATAGTGGTGATGGCTGCACAATGCTGTGAAGGTACTAAACCCACCGAACTGGACACATTGAAAGGGTGACCTTTATGGTATATGCCTTACCCATCAAAAGTGCTATTACTTAAAAAACTAGAAGAAGGCAGCTGTGTGCCCTGAACGTGTGTTTCTGTAGCCCGTTTGCTGAGGGCTCTGTTGCCCCTCACTCCTGGTGCATCTGTACTGGCTGTGACCATCTTGACTGCTGCCCTCAGACTGGGGATCACTCAGCACCCATAAGCCATCCTGGGAGGGTCCAGACCTCCAGGCCGAGTCTCTCTTCTGCCCTTTCTCCTTCCTCAAGTCCGTCTTCCATGCCTCTCTGTGAAGCCTGTCCAGCCCTCAGACGACTTCTCCCTCATGCCCACCGCCCTCTGAGCTCTCCAGTCCCCTTGCCCCTTATCCTGGACTCCATCTTCCTTTGGCCTTCCCTGGGAACATCCAGGGCAATGTCCTTTAAGAAGGCCCACATCCAATACTGCATCTTCTTTTCTCCCTGCTCCTTGGGAAATCTTTGCTTCTCTGTTCTGGATGGAGGAAAGCTCAATTTTGTCTGCTTTTGGACCACTAGTATCTTGAGATGAGTATTCCCAGTCTGAGTATTTGTAAGACTATGATTTGAAACTCTGGTACTTCAAGGTGTGTGGGGCTAGGGGCCCTGAGGGACAGAGGGACACTCTTACTGTCCTCATTTATATATGGGAAATAGAGACACAGAGAGGTTAAGTAACTTCCAGAGGGCCACACATTTAGTAAGCGGAGGACTTGGACTTAAACCCAGATCATCTGACTCCAGAGCTCAGATTCTTAACTCCAGAGCTGCAAGAAGGATCAAGGGAAGAGGAAATAGCAAATGCAAAGGCCCCGAGGCAGGAAGAAGCATGATGTGTTCAAGGAACAAAAATGGCTGGAGCTGGGATGGGAAGGTGGAGGAGACAGAATTGGAGAGGTGGATCTGGCCACAGCATCCTATTGTAGGGGAGCGGGCAGCTCCGGGAAAGGTGACAGTTCTCTCTTTATGGCTAGAGCTTTCACACTTCTTAGTAGGAACCATAGATAAAAGGGCCTCCACTGTTGACTGGCCTCGTTTCCTGTCACAGTAGTGGTTGGGTACAGGGATCCACCCACTGCTTCCAAGCCAAGTGCACGAGGAGGGGTTGGCATTGGCATTGACATGGACGTGGGCAGCAGTGAGAAGCATCTGTAGTTCTGGGGTGTGGCAGTGTCAACCAGTCCATTGCACAGGAAGATGGCTGTAGATCTGCTCTAGGCCCAGTCTACAGAGCTGTTGCACCTCAGGCCCCCCTCCCTGCACCTCTGCAGCCTGAGACCTCCCCTGTTACCCCTCTGGCTCTCCAAAAGGCCACAGCTGCAGGGCAGGAGTGCACGTGTCGCTTTGCATCTGGATGCAGCGTGGACCAGTCCTGTGACTCCTGCGGCCTCTACAGCAGAACCTCAACATTGTACCCATCAATCTCAACCGTCTTCCCATTTACAATGTCTGCTTTCATCTGAAGTTTCTAGTACAAACATCTGTGCCAAGGGCCAGAAGATCAAAACACAACTTTCTCTTTTTCTTTATTGACACATAAAGTATTTCAAGTTTTATATACCATGGAAAAGCTGAGACTGTAAGTCAGATTCTCTCATGATAAACCACATCACGAAAAGATTACTTACTAATTTAAACATTGAAAGATAGGTAATATATTCACATAGTTTAAAAATCAAAATAGTATAAAACTGTATATAGAATAAATTTTTCTCTCACTCATCCCAGCTGCCCCCCAGCCACCTCAGGTAACTGGATTTTGTTACATCAGACAGTTTCTAACTTTTTTTTGACATTAGGATTTCAGAGTTCGTTTATACCAAGTTAAACATGCAGAAATACGTTAGTGTTTTCCCCTTTTACACAAAAAAACCCCACTCTGTTATGTTTCTTGTATTTTTCACGTACTTTATTTTCAAGATCTTTCCATGTCATTGTATTGAAAGTGTCGCCCTTCTTTGACACAGTTGTGTGAGAGTCCAGTTCTGAAATGGCCTGACGTGGTTTCAGCAGGCCTCTGTGAAAAGGCCCAGGTTGACTCCAGTCTTTGCTGTTACAAACCTTGCTGGATAACCTCACCGTAAAACCCATTCATACACGCGTAGGTGGAGCTGCCAGATAGAGTGCTAGGAGCAAAATTGCTGGGTACAGGGTACATTCCTTTATGATTTTGGGACATGTTTCCTAATTGTTTTCCACATGCCTCTACTGATTGCTGGGCAATCCCATCTGCAGTGAATTGGAGGCCCTGTTTCCACGAGTCTTTCTGGTTGAGTATGTTACTGACATTTGGCATGTTGTGTTTAACGACTCCCTCTCAAAACAAAACAGGACAACAGACTCAAAGCAAAACAGGACAACAGACTCAAAACAAAAAAAACAGAAAAACCCCACAAAACAAAAAAATAAAAGATCACCGACCTTGGAAAAGTCCTAATTTTTGGTGTCCTCTGATTTCCATGGGGGTCAATACACCCAGCCTGGCCAGTACGTGGCTGTAGCAAGATGTCCTTGAACACGGAGTTGGGAGGAGAGGAAGTGGTGGCCGGTGTGTCTATTATGTTGCCACCACAGAGAAAGAAGAAGTAGTGCAGAGAATTGTGAAATGGAGTAAGATGGTCAGGAAGTTAGGAGTTTTATCATCTCCATTTAAGATATATAGTTTATTACACTGTGAGTTTATGTACTTAACATTTTAGTCATGGCTGCATTTAACAACCAATTTGCAAAACCAACTCTTGAAAATCTTTCGTAATTATTCATGGTGAACTGGCAAGAACCAGGTCCGTATAGCTTTGCAGTCTGGCTGATCCGAAAGTCAGCAACTGCTGTCTCAATAGTTTTCATTATTATTATGATTGCTTTCTATGTTCAAGGGTCATTTGTATTTTCTTTTCGGTGAAATGTCTGTCCATGTCCTTCGTACAATCATCTAGTGGGTTTTGTTCTCGTATTTATAGGCACTCCTTATGCATGTCTTTTGTCAATGTCATAAATTGTGATGTTTTATCCTGGTTTGCTGTTCCTCTTTTGTGTTTGCCTATGGTGTTTTTTTCCTGCCATGAAGTTGTTGATGTTACTGTTTTTAAATACAGTTGAAATTTTTCATTTTTTACAGCTTCCAAATGTTGAATAATAATTAGAAAAACAGGAGTAAATAATTTATAATTTTCCTAATCAAGTCTCGTGCTTAAATATTCTGTTGCCTATTCTCTAAGCAATCTGAACAATTCCCGTATCCCCTCGGCGTTCATTATATTGGATGTTGCCTTTTTCTTCTGAGTCAGGCCATTAATTTTAAACCTTTGGCATTTAGCATTACCACAAAGATGCCTAATATGTTAAAGATGGGCCTGGCAACTTTGTACAAAAGGAAGTGCACATAGAGGTCAAAAATATTTATCAAGCGTTAGATCATCAGTTCAGTGGAAGGTAACCCAGCCACTTTTTTCTGACTGTGCCGTTTCCTACATGGGCATGTCTTCATTTACATTCGACATCTCATGTGGGCAGGTGCTGTGCTGTGTGCTGCTGGGTGGGCCCAAAGCTCTGAGTACAGAATTGGAGTACAACATTTTGCATTCAAGAAGTATCAGTGGAGACACCAGCTTCAAACGCGTGGACACCCCAGGCAGATTCCCATTTGCTTTCATCTGTCTTTGAGTATTTGTCTGCAGCTACACAGTTCCAGGTCACCTGAGAAGCTGTGTGTATGGTCTTATGATACAGCCATGTGGAAATTTCTAGCACCGTGCCTCTGAGAGCCCCTGAATGTTTTCTGTGATCTTTAATTTTACCTTTTATCTCACTTTTCTGTCCTGACTTTGAAACTGAACCCTAGATATGATAAGCAATTTGTCTAAAATACCCCTGTAGCCACTCTGGCTGGTACTAGTGCATCTGGCTCATAATAAAGGGAAGAACATTTAGGATGACACGATTTTCCTAACTCCCCACTCAGTGATCTTGTCACCGTGTTCTGGCAGGCAAGACTTGAGGTGTGATCTCTAGCTGGTTTCCTCCCCAGGAACTCTCTCTGGGGTTGGCAGGAAGCAGCACCCATTCTTGCCAACACCCCATGCTGATACCCAGTTTTCCTGTGGCTGCCAAGCCCCATTCTCTCAGCATTTGCCCTTAGAAAAGCTGGTGTGTGATAGGTGTAGCAATGGCCGGATATCGAGGGCGCTATGTACCAGTTAGGGTGTTAAGTGTTCGGTTCTTGCCCACCCTGTTGGGTGCCAGCATCACTGCTGTCATTTCAGGGATGGAAATTGGGGCCCAGAGGCCAGACAAAGACAATGGTGGAGCCAGGTGGAGACATAGGTCAGCACCTTGGTCTGTTTTCCTTTGCTAATACAATAATGCCACAGACCAGTAAGTTGTAAAGAAAAAAAGATTTATTTTAGCTTTCAGTTCAGGAGGGGCAAGGTCGAAGGGCTGTATCTGGTGATGGTTTTCTTGCTAGCAGACTCCCAAGGTGGTGCACGGCATTGCATGGAGACAGGCAGGGAGCTCGTGTGTGTGTGTGTGTGTGTGTGTGTGTGTGTGTGAGACACACACACAGAGAGAGAGAGAGAGAGAGAGAGAGAGAGAGAGAGAGAGAGTGTGTTTTCTGGTCTCTCTCTTTTCTTATAAAGCCACCAGAATTCAATCACGGGTCCTCCACCCTGATGACCCTATCTAATCCTAATCGCCTTCCAAAGACCCCACCTGCAAATTTCATAGTTGGATTAAGTTTCCACGCTCTTAATACCTCACAGTGAGGATTAGGCTCCAACATGGGCTTGGAGGGGACAAATCAGAGCAGCGTGAGATGACTCAACACATTATGGTTTTGCAATCTTCAGACACAGGACTCCTCAGGTGACAGGAGCCATGTCCCTTTTTGTTGCAGGAAATGCTCTGACTGTAAATAACTCCCGGGGACAGCTCCATTCTCTCCTTCCTGGCCCGCCCTTCTCTCAGCCCACAGTGCCAATTTCTGTAGAGACAACCTCAAAGTTCTTTGTGTCTGTGGAGGGAAGGAGAGGGAGTTTGTTTTCCACTTTTGCTGCTGTAATTCATGTTATTTAGGGAAGCACTGTGTCCTCACAGGGAGAATTGTTAAGTGCCAGGAGAATCACTGGCGCTGAGAGCACGGTGTTGCTCCGGACTTCCCCGGCATGAGGAGCAGCTTCCTGGACAGACCCTGGCTAGGGGCCACCGTCTGAGCTGAATGGCCAGGGCCGGGCCGTGTTGCTCCCTGGCCAGCATGGCAGGGAGCCCACTCTTGAGAACGTGCCATGGCTTGCACAAAAACGCATTGTGCATTAGGCACTGGCGTTTATAGCAGGAATCTGAGGCCTGAGACACAGCAAGGTACCTTCTGGGAGGCCTGGCTTCATGGCTGAACTGTAGAAGGTTCTCAAGAGAGGCGGGTCCATCTTAGGAAGTGTCTCTACCCAAGAGAAAATGTGATGTTTAAGATGTGGTAGAACAGGGAGACTCAAACCAGTTAGAAGGCAAAGTGGACCATCCCGACAAGGAGTCACAATGTTTACTTCCTTTTAAAACTCCTCCTTCCTGCCCTTCTCCAATTGTGGATATAGTACATGCTCACCCAAGAAAACTTTGAAAGTAAAAAAAAACTCTCATGATCATTCCATTGGGGGACTTAAAATACTTTTAAAGAATACATCCTGTCAATCATTTTATTTTGTAAATTAGATTTCAGGTGCACGAAACTGGATTAATTGTGATCCCCGTTTCATGATATACTCTCATCACTGGGGCACACAATGCTTTCTTTTATTTGTTTGTATGGTTTTAATAATGAGCATTTCTACTCGATGTGAAAAGTAGATCTTTGAAGATAATGTATAAAACCTTTTAGCCTCTATTTTTCTTGATAAACACACATCTTTTGCCTGCATCTTTTCCTTTTCTCGCTTGCGTGAGCACCTGCTTTGCGAGCACCTTGTATATCTCTCGGGGGTCCCGTGGTGGGATTTCATCACTGTGATTGTTTTATGCTGCACTGTCCTTTGCAACTCAGAATGGACCACACGTTTATTTCTCTCCGTGCCAGGGCCGTCAGGGTTAGGAGAGTCACCTGTGCATGCTCCGCTTTGTCTCTGGAGCCTCAGCAAACTCTCCCCTAGGCGGGTGTCAGGGAAGCTCACCCTTGAGGGTCTCTGGAAAGGGGGAGGCTCTGGTGTCCACCGTGGCTGCCGGAAATAGTCGTGACCCTGACAGCCTCTTGCCGGCCCAAGCACCACCACTTGGCTTGCAACATCCACGTGTTGGTTAATGATTTGGTAGACATCTGAAAGGGCTTACTCGTCATCACGTCATAAGCCTTTCCCAGCTGGCTCTTGAGTTCATTTTTCTCTCACGCCTTGCACCATGGTCTCGCCCTTTGATGGCTCTTTTATTGGCATACTTTGCAGACCCAGATTTTGGATGTGTTCACAGCCCGGTTTCACCTGGAGAAAACTCAGGATTTCCCTAGAGCCACAGGAACTGCTCCAGATGTGGGAAAAGGACAGTCCCCTCCCTGCCACTTCCCATCCTTTGTTCCTTCTCTTACAGACTTTCCCAGCTCTGCTCCGCCCCATGCCCTGTGCCTCTCCTTCCATCCTGGGCTTGCAGTGGAGGACTGTCCAGTCTTGGATGGATCAGTGACCTCACCTAGTGACAATTTTTTTTTATGGATGTCAAGAAGTACTCAACAGTGTATGAACTATTACTTACTTACTTAATTAATTTTGCATTACTGGGGATTGAACCCAAGACCTCAGGCATGCTAGGCAAGCACTCTACCAATGAACTACATGCCCAGCCCTTTTTAAAATTACAAGACAGGGTCTCCGCAGATTGCTAAGTTATCCAGGCTGACCTTGAACTCATGATTCTCCTGCCTTAGCCTCCCAGAGTCCTGGGATTGTAGGTGAGCCCTACTGTACCAGGCTTGTATGAACTAGTTGATCCTCACGTGAGATGGTAGATATTATCTGGCTTTTTTTTTTTTTTAAGATGGGGATCGAACTCAGGGCCTTGCTAGGCAAGTAATCTACCACTGAGCTAAATCCCCAGCTTGAGACTGGTAGATATTAAAGCAAATAGTAAGGGTTTTACAGGGTTGCTATGAATAAGTGATTTGAAAAACAAAATAAACCAAAGCAATAAACAAAATATTTTTTTCATTGTGATCAGCATCTTTGCTCAACTCAACTGGGACTTTTGACTCTCTGGACACTGGGCAGCCCACAGGAATTCTGTTGGGTCTGTGGGCTCACTGCCTGGCCCAGCCTGCTGACATGAAGCTGAAGAGACCAACCTGAGTTCTGCCCTAGCCCCATCCCAGATTGTCTCGTGACTCTGGAAAAGGCAAATCACCTAAAGCCTCCATTTTGTAGAAGTCTAGTGGGATGAGCAGCAGTCTTGTCCATGTCATCACATTGCTGTGATGGATTAAATGAGATTAGGCATGTAGTGTGTCGCCATGGTAGCTGGTGAAAATAACTCATCAGTAAACTTTGACCATTCTTATTTTTATTCTTACTAATGGGAGCCATCCAACTGCCTGGATGCTGGCTTCCCGTTCTGTTCTCGTCGTTGTTGTTGACCTGTTTTCTCCTGGCCCCAACTCTGAACTCAGCTGCTGTTTGCCGCACCCTGTCGAGGTGGCCCCTGGATGCTGGTACCTTCCGGCCACCGCTCAGACACCCTGTGCAGCCGGACCGCTGGTGACCGGTTCTGCTCTGTGCGCCAGAGCTCAGGGTGCTGCTGCTGTCTTTGCACTGACTGTGGTTTCAGACTGTGAGAGCCTTCGAGGCAGGAACAGGGTTCTCAAGCTGCTCTCCAGCCCTGCAGGCAGCTGGTCACGGAACTGCTTCAGCGCTTGTCAGCCAAATGCGTGAAGCCCCAGAAATGCACAGCGGAGAGGAAACTCTACTTCCTGTGCATTCCTTAAATGAATGTGCATGCTTTCTGTCCTGCTAATCTGCCTCTAGCCACTTTGTTTTGGCAGACTTAAAGACTCAAGGCTTCGGAGGGAGAAGGGAGGAGCTTCCTTCATCCCTACATTACAAATAAATGTCCATGGGCCCACACGGATATAAATTATTGAATAAATGAGCCAATGAGGATAAAGAGACAAATCTCTCTGATGAAGAATTCTGCATAATTTATATAGACACTGCATCTCAAGGAGAGAAGGATAAGCCCCAGCCCTTAATTATGGACTGCACATAGTGCCGTTCTGCCAGAGAACATAGGATAGAAATGGGAAAAGCAACTTTAGGATGAAGAAGTCTGATGGACACTGCTTTAGCCAGGTAATCAAGGTCAGTATCAACCATGATAAATCATGCTCGTGGTGTGCATCCTTCACAGGCTATGATGAAAATCACACTTCAGCTCTGTGATCTTCACAACACCCATAACCCTAGTTTGATTATGAGTAAAGACTCTGACAAATTTCAGTTAAGGGGCATTTTAGAACAGATCTGACCAGGTTTCCTCAAAACTGTCAAGTTTATGAAAATCAAGAAATGTTTGAGAAACTATGACAACCAAGAGAAGCCTAAGAAGACATGATGGCTAAATGCAATGCAGTATCCTGGATGGGATCCTGGAATATGAAAAGCATTAGTGGATGGGCATGGTGGTGCCTGCCTGCAATCCTGGCATTCTGAGAAGTCGAGGCAGGATTGTAAGTTCAAGTCCAGCCTGGACAACTGACAACTTAGCAAGACCTTGACACACACACACACACACACACACACACACACACACACACACACGTACAAAGAAGGGACTAGGGATGTAGCTCAGTGTGAAGGCTCTGGGTTCAATCCCCGCCCCCTATAAGACAGTAGTAAAACTATAAAAATCTGAATAAAATACAGACTTTTGTTAGTATAATACTATCAGTATTCATTTGCTACTTGCCGTAACTATAAATATTAATATAAAATGTTAAAATAGGAGATAATGAGTGGAGAGGTATAGGGAGTTTGAATATTAGAGAAATAAATGAACGATATTTTAGTATAAATCTGTCCCATGCAATATTTGGGACTTATCTATACTAAGCATTATTTGCTGTTTATCTGGGATTCAGATTTACCCTAGTACCCTGTGTTTCATCTGCTGCTCCTCTCTGAGCTATATATTTGCTTGTCCCAGCCACTGCTGTCATTTTCTTTGCTGGTTGTGACCAGGTCAGGGCGTGAGGTTTGAAGATTCTTAGAGACCATGCAGCCCTGCGGCCTTTTGTACCCATGACCCTCACAGGGGACCACGGACAAAGCCAGGCCGGCTCGAGTCTTCCCCAGGCCCTGACTCCACTACACAGCTTGCTGTGGGTCCTCTTTCCATCCTTAAGTTCCTGACCTGAGCCTGAGGGAGCAAGGGTCTGCCATGCAGGTGGGGAGCGGAGGCTTCCTTTACAATATCTCTGCCCAGTGCTCCTGCTTCATAAAAACAGAGAGGCCTGCTGGGAGATTTCAGATCCATGAGCATGACCATCTTGCTCCCTCCTCTTCCTCTTGCCTTCCTGTTTGCAACCCAACATTTTCAACATTTAGAAATGACAAGTAAGCCCCTTGCTCAGGGCTGGGAATCCAGTGGGCAGCTTTAGGAGGCCGTGGGGCCAGAGTGACTGCCTCTTTCTGGGCATTTCTGGTTGCTTCTGCTGCTCTCTGCCCCTGACCCCTTGAGTTTCTGATTGCTGTCCTTCTAGCACATTCCCACACACAGATTCCTTCGTGGGCTGTTGTAGGAACATCCCTGAAATTCTCATGGGGCCCCTGCCTGACCAGTGTGCTTCCTGGAACAGGAGCCTGCTGCTGGGAGCGACACCACACACATTTTCCCAGACTCTCTGAGTCCCGGGGGACTTCCGTTTGGGAGTGGCGTCCCAAGGCACATGGCCCCCACATACTGGCCAGCTCCACTAGCCGACTGCCCAGGCAGAGAGGGCTGGGGCTGCCAGTGCTGGTTTTCCAGACCTGACTCCAAGATCTTCAAGAAGTTTGCAAATGCATTGTTAAACACAGTCATTATCAAAGTTATATGAACCACTGGGTAAACAAAATGAATAAAAAGCAAAAGTAGTGGAGACTTGCAACTTACCCCTTCCTGCTTGAGCCCATTTTTATGACTCACTGTGAGCTGGAGGTCATTTACAGCTGTTGTATTGTATGGTGGGTGACATGTGCCTCTATGCTTCTCTCCCAGGTCTGACTGCAGTGATACTGAAAGAGCCATTTGGGAGGGTTTATATCACGGAAATCAGCAAATGCTATAGATCGGTACTTTGTGATTGGGACGATTGTTTGCTAACACTCATATGATCATGCCAAATTAAAAATAAATGAAACCCTATAACCACCATGTACAAGTGCTGTGCGCAGGGGCCTGAGCTCAGCCCTCAGCAGTTCTGGTTTTAATCGGGTTGCTGCCCCTCTGCCTTCCCTGATTCCCTCTCACCTGTTCCTTCCACTCACCTGCTCCTCACTTCCCCAGCTGGGCAGGTGTGCTGTCTTCTCCCTATCACTTAGCTTGTGTATTTATTATGTAGCTTTCCTTCACCTCTCAGCTGGGGTGCTTCCCCCTTTCTCACCCATTGAAGTCCCACCATTGTCCCTCCCCGTCATCCTCCTGATTCTCCTGTCACAATGTCCCCTTGGCACAGTTTCCTTATGCTCATCTGACCTTCTTGGTGGTGCTAACACAACTGCTACCAATATCGCCCCTAAGAGGAGTGGCAGCTATCTGTACTGCCACTAGCTGCCTGTACTCTGCTTCCGTGTGAACTGCGTGCCTATGCCTGCCATGGTATAATGCTCTGGAGTCCCCAGATCCTTCCTTTGTGCAGGTCCCATGTCATCCTGATACATCCATGAGAAGCTAGTATTGAGGGACATGGCTGCAATTTAGTGCTGGGAGAGAAGGTTTCAAAAGTGACCACAGGGAGCTGGGGATTTAGCTCAGTTGGATTTAGCTCAGTGAGCTTGCCTAGCAATCTCAAGGCCCTGAGTTCGATCCCTGGCACAAAAACAAAACAAAACAAAACAAAACAAAACAAAACCTACCACAGGCAGGGTGAGAGAAGCTGAGGGGCCAACATTTCCCTAGGCATGAGAGAAGTTTCCACCTCAAGGTGTTTTGCCTCAAGCCAATGTTTTACTGCAGGTACTTGGTCCCAGAACCACTACATGCATCCTTCAGGGCTAACCCTTTATTCCTTTGCACATGCTGGGCATCCCAGGCAGCTGTTTTCTGGGAGGCTGCTCCCTACTTGAACTTTTACCCTTTTGGGCTGCTGCTGATTGTCTCCTCACTCTCTGGAGGAGAAACTGAGGGTTTGGAGACCATGAGACCCAGGCTGGTCCACATTCCACTCTCTCCTTCTGTTGTGTGTCTCAGCTTCCTCATCTGAAAGGTTAGAGTGCTCACATGTACCCAGAGGTTTGCTTTAGATTAAATGGCAGATGAAAATATCAACAGGACAGTGACTGATCCACAGTGGGTGCTGAGTCACTCTCATGTCCTGGCCCCTCTTCCAAGAGCATCCTTCCCAGTGTTCAGGAGGAAACCTTGTGAGCGTGTGTTAGTCAGCTTTCCCATTGCTGGGGCACAATGCCTGACACACAATATAAAGGAGGAGTGATTTAATTTGGCTCATGGTTTCAAGGGTTCAGTCCATGGTTGACTGGCTCTAAGGCAGAAACGTCCTGGCTGAAGGACATGGCAAAACAAAGTAACTTAGCTCATGGTGGCCAGGAAGTAGAGCAGAGGAACCTGCCAGAGAGGAAAGGACTAGGGACTATATATGGTACTCAAGGCCACACATCCATGACCCACTCAGACATACCCAGAAGTGTGCTTTACTAATCCTCTGCATGGCTTCAACTTGACTCCAGGTCCTGTGATCTAAACCACTTCACCAGTCCTTCCAGCTTTCTATGCACCAAATGGGCTTCAGCTTGAGGCTGTCTACACACCAAACGGGCTTCAGCTCCTGGGCCTTGTGCCTGTGTTCCCCACAGGATGGAGCTCCCAGGGCTTCAGCCAAGTGCTCAAGTGGCCCGCGGCCCTGGGTCCCAGCCAGCCTGGTTTGGTGAAGCATGGAGAGCTGTGTCCCTGATGCCGGGTGCCATCTACACTACGGAATTTCTCACAGTTCACAGCAGTCTGCAGAAACTTTTAGTGGTAAGATGCAAATGAAAATGAGAATATTAAAGAGAAAGAGCTTGCTCCTTGGGGCTGCAGCCCATGCCAGGGGAACGAGGAGATGGCCAACAGTGGAGCCTGTGATTAGAGAGGGACAAGAGCGATGTGGAGAAAGGCTGCCTGGGCAGGACCCACCCCAAAACTTTGCCCAGCAGGGGAAGGCCAGGCCTGGCAGGTGATTAGGGTAACTTTTGACATTGTTGCTGCCCCTGGAGGAAGAAGGAGGCCTCTGAGCTGGACGTCTACAGTGCCCACAGCGTGGGATGCTAAATGTCTGTGGTGCCCACAGCTAAACACACTGGGTGTGCTGGGCACTGGCGGAGGGAGGGCTTAGGCCCTGAGTGATGGTCACATTTCCTGGGCCTTTCAGCTGAGACATGTTCAGAACTGGGAGCGGTATGGGGTGTGGGTTGGGGGGCTGGTCCCTGTGCGGAGGTGCAGCTCTCCAACGCCCAACCAGAATTACTGGTGTTGCTGCACAGGACTAATAGGTCAGGCGTGCTCAGCTTGTGCCAACACACAGTGCCTGGCAACCCTGGTGGCCTTTTGGGGTGAGCAGGCGCCCGAATTCCCTGGTGTCTTGGAGGTGACAGCCACACTGCTCTTGGCAACAACAGAGAATGAAGTGAGCGCCTACCTAGCCTGTGTGAACAGATGCTACATGGTTTTAAATAATAGGGATTTGAAAGTTTTGAAATAATGCATAATTTTTCTTAGTTGTCAAACAGAAACATAATCTCAGGGCTGTGTAAGAGGGTGAGAAGGGGAGCAGGAATCATTTCCCATTTCAGTGAGTGAGTAGATACACAGAAATGTCACTGTCCTTTGTCCAACTGGTGTGATCCACACTATTTGTGTGCTTTCTGATTATCATGTTTTTGGTGATTCTTGTGTGGTCATCTTAACTTTTGCTGTGTTATAGTTTTCAAAAGAAACAGTATGTTGTATTGGAAGGTCCTCCAGTCATCCAGAGATGGCTGGTGTAAAAACAGACCATACCTGGAATCAGTAACTTTGGCATGAAGGTTAGGGGAGATAAAATGTCCTGAAGAAGATCTAAAGACCCCAGGTAATACCGGGTGCTAATTTAGGCCACACCTCCGGAGAAATACTGATGATAATGTTAAGAAAATAAAAATGACATTCAAAGATCCAGGGTAGCTCTGGCCCTCTCCACCCAGCTCCTTTGCAGTTAGCCCAGAGGAAATCATTCTTGCTCTCCCTAAGAGTGTCAGGAGCCTGTATTTCATCTAGAATATTCCCCTTTGTATCCTTAGAGTAGCTGAGGCTGGATTAACACCATGTGGGACAGTCGCCTCAGAGGAGGGAGTGGACCACATTGGCTCCCTCAAGAGCGGGACTAGGGATCGACCCTGAGACCCCATTTGCAGCTTCTGGCCATAGCTGCCTCCACTGACTGTTCACAGAGAACCAGGTGAGGCACCAGCCCTAAGCTGGGTCTGGGGTACTTCACGGGGCTTACTGTTTTACTCAACACCGGTGCAGCTTTTGAATGTCTATAATGATTATATACTTGTCATTTGAAAACAGCTTATTTAAAAGAAGGAAGAAGGCTGAGTCATGCTGTGGAAATCAGGACTTTTTAGAAAGTAAAAAAGAGGCCAGTGGGCATCCCAGGTGCAGGTGGACGAGTGCTGTCTGCTCCCAGGTGCCCTCGGTGGCTTGGCGGTGACACCCTAGGGTTGAGTGGCAGCATGTGCTTTGGTTACCCAACCCAAGTCCCTGAGCTCACAGTGCCCTTCAGGAGCATGTGACTCACTCCTGCGCAGTTAGGGGCATGTTAGGTGTCTTAGCCCATGGTGGGGGCTGCTCTAACAAAATACAGGAGACTGGAGACGTAAACCACAGACATTTTCTTGACGACTGGAAGTTCAAGGCCAAGGTACCAGCAGAGGTGGTGTCTGGGGAAGGTTTGCTGCTGACCTTTATAGATGACCAGCTCTCTATGTCTGCACATGGTAGAGACAGGGAGAGTTCTGGTCTCTTCCTCCTTCCATAATGGGGCTAATCCCAACCTGAGAGCCTGCCTCAGGGCCTCATGTGAAACTAATTACCTCCCAAAGGTAATCACTGAGGGCCAGGACTTCATCACATGAATTCAGGGGAGACATAAGCGTTCGGCCCAAAGCAATACAGAGGTCAGGACTGTCCCTTGAGGCAGGTCCTCCTACAAGAGAATTCTCTGGCCTGTGCGTCCACCCCAACTTGCTGCCCCCACTGGGCTGTGGGCCGGGTCAGCACAGCCCTCAGCACATGTGGTCCTCAGAAGCTCAGGCGAGGGGTGGGCAGGGTCTAGGGAGAAGGGTGGGACCAAGTTCCCCAAATCTGTTCTGAGGACGGACCCCTGGGACGGGTGCAGGCAGACCCCTGGATGTCAGAGGTGACCGAGGGGGCTCAGGACCACCATGGCCATCAGGGCCTGGGGAATGGACATCGGCTGGGCCTGTGGGGCCCTGTGTCCCTGTCTTGGAGCCCACGAGGGGCTACTGAAGTTACTGCAGTGTAGCTTGTCTGGGTGGGCCAGTCCTCCATCATGAGAGGCCCAGGGCTGGTACTTGCTGGGCATAAGTCAGGGAGGGGCCAGAAGAACCAGACTCTGCTCCATCATAGCGTGAGGTTCAGGGGTGCTAGCTGTGGGAAAGGGGCCAGGGGACATGTCCTGGGGCTACAATATGCACAGTGAGCCCTCGCTTAGATGGGGAAGGGGTAGGGTATTAACACAACTCCAGCACCACCACTCCCCTTGGAGGCTCTATATTGCCACACACTGTGTGTTCAGCCACAGCTCTGCTGGATGCTGCCCTCTAGACACAGTGCTGCCTCAGTGACACTGACAAGACAGCACGGCAGCTGGGGACTGAGAGCACACGGTTACCACTTCCTCGCTCTGTGGCATGCATGCAGCTTACCTCTCCAGAGGTGATTGTGTGTATGGAGCCAAGCATCTCAGGGCGATGCAGGGTAACAGCACTTCGACTTGGCCCAGCAGTGTCTTGGACTACCGGCTGGGCATTTCTGCTGTGCAAAGCAAGTGTTTCCAACACACACTGGGGTTCTGGTAAACTGGCTGTCTGTATAGGTGCTCCACAAAGTTCCACTTGTCAGCCAGCATTCATTCTTAAGAGTTGCACAGTAAAAGAAAGATGATTTGACTTTTTTATTATTTTGCAAAAGATATTACAAAACAGAGCTCACTCTGAAACTGAGAAAGAGTAATTCTGTGCTACTATACTTTGACAAGTTTTAACTCTTGTATGTGGGCAGTTTGCAAGTATTCCCTCCTCCCCTCCTCATTCATTTATAAAGAAACCTCCTACATGGTGCTATTAAAATAAAAACTTACTCATTTGCTTAGTCAATGCTGAGCTGAATTTCTTTCATACGTTCCCTGTGAATGAGTTCTGAACTAACAGCTCTAGAAAATGAAACTGCTCAAAAAAAAGATGAAAATGATTTGAAAAGGTGCCAGCAAGTACTTGGTGTGTGCGTACATGCATGGGGGTGGGGGAGATGCTCCAAGACCTCCGGTGCTGGCAGCAAATGAACCACCTGCAGAGTTGATGTGGCAATAAATGATCCGGGCTTAAAGCGGGAGCCCTCCGGTAGGGACACCACGGGGTCTTCTTGTCAACAAGCCACTTCTAAACACATGGCCTCATGGCTCCCTGCTGATTATGTGAGTAGAATCAGTGCTTGGCTTTGGGTCCTGGCTCTGCCATTTACCAGCTGTGTGGCCAGGAATGAGTTACTTAACCACTCTGAACACCCCGTCTCTTACTTGTAACATTCAGATAACAACAGCATTTTCTCCACAGAACGCAGGGTTCTTCAACACACCCCTAATTCCTTTGAGTTCAAGAATCAGATTAATCCCCATCTTTGGTCATAACGGTCTCCACTGCTGGCTTACATGTGGCTCTGTTTGTCATTTATCTAGTTATGTAATTAGTTATTTCCAATAGTGTAATGAACACCCACGAATCCACCACCCAAAATGAAAGCTACATTTAGGACGATAGCTCCATCTCACTGTCTAGTCTCCAAGATCTCACAAACCCCTGCTCCTGAGCTGTCTCTATCTTGACTTCCTTCCCTGCTTCCCTTTTCCCTTGGTTTTATGCTTCTCTATATTTCTAGAAGCTATGTACAGTTTTATCTTGATTTTTTAAAACTTTATAATAATGGTAGGTTACCTATAATTTGGGGGGTCGTCCTTTATTTCACTTAATGCTATGCTGCAAAGACCCCAGTATCGTGTGTCACTGTGGTTCAGTGTGCTGACTGCTGCATTACAGACTGTGAATGTGTCACAGCGTGGTCACCATCCACTCTCCCACTGGGGGCCGTCAGGAAGGGCAGGGATCTGGACTTGCTAGTTTGAACAACGCTGTAAGAATCTTCCTTGCACGTGTCTGCCTCTGCACACGTTCTCGCGGGTGTAGACATTACAAAGACTCATGTCAGAGAGCATGTAGAAGGTGAACTTTAGGGGATCCTGCCAAACCATTTTCTAGAGCATTTGCCCCTACTCTACAAAGCCGCAGCCTTCATCAGATGCCTGTTTACTTTTTGCTCATCGGGTGGGTACACAGTGCCATTTCTTTGTGATCGTGGCTTGCATTTTTCTTCTGATTCTTTTCATAAATGTTGTTGGGCATACACATTTCCTCTTCTGTGAAATACCTGTTGGTGTTCTTTTCCCCTTTATTATACTGGGTTGTTTGTGCTTTTTAAAAATTTGATTTGTGGCAGTTCTATACACATTGTTGATATTAAACCTCAGTGGTTGATATTATGAATATCTTGTTCCAGTTTCTATCTTGTCTTTTTGCTTTTTTTTTTTTTTTTTTTGTGGTGCCGGGGATCAAACTCAGGCCCTTGTGCTTGCAAGGCAAGCACTCTAATCACTGAGCTAAATCCCCAGCCCCGATGTCTTTTTGCTTTTTAAAGGTACCTCTTGGTGAACCAAAGTTCTTGATTTTGATATAGCTAAATGTATCATTTCATAGTCAATATGTTATGTGCCTACCTGGGAAAATCTTTAGTTATTGCATGGTTTAATGGCTGACCACCTGTATTATTTACTATGAATTTTTGTTTGTTGTTCTTTCGGGGGGGTGCTGCTGGGGATCGAACTCAGGGCCTTATGCTTGCTGGGTGAGTGCTTTACCACTGAGCTAAATCTCCAGCCCCTTATTTACTATGAATTTTAAGTTTGTTTGGGGATTTAACTCTTTAGCTTACATAGGGTTATTTTTCAGAAGTCATTTAAGAGAAATCTGCAAGAGTCTTTCTTCACATAGGAGTAGTTTTTTTTCCATAATTGATCAGCCCCTTTCTTCCCTGACCTCCTTTGTCTACTGTCATATATTAGGATTTTCCTGTACATCAGTCTTTTCCTGGAATCTCATTCATATTTCACGTTCAGTTTCTCTGTCCGTGCACCAATACTGCCAGGTATTAATTACTCCATTATTGCAGAAGTCCAGGTGTCTAACGAAGTAAGTTGCTGCTTGCTTCTTTTTCAGAAGCATTATGGCTATTTTTGGTCTTTGCTCTTTCAAATAAGTTTAGAACCACCTTTTCAGATCCTGTTAAAAAGGAGGGAATAAGCGGGAGGGGAAGAAAAGTAGATGAAAAAAAGGAGTTAAGATGTGTTATGTACATTTACCAACTCCGCACAAGAATGTAAACATTATACATGTATTGCAAACACATACAAAAAAGGGAAAGATCAAGAGATGGATGAATGGGGGAGGGAGGGAAGGGAAAGGGGATTTAAAAAGGAATTAAGATGTGTTATGCACATGTACCAACTCCCCACAAGGAATGTAAACACGTACTGCAAACACGGACTAATAAAAAAAAAGGCTGAAAGAAAAGTGGAACTAAGAATGTAGCTCAGTGGTAGAGTGCTTGCCTAGTATGTGAACACCCCTCAGTGGTCCCAGCACTAAAGGAAAAGTAATAAGAATTTGATAGGAACTATGCTGAATGTACAGATCAAAGTACCACATTTAATCATCCACGATATGTCTCTCACGTATTTAGGCCACCTGTAATATCACTCAATAAGTTTCTACCGTGTTCCTTTTAGAGGCCTTACATATGTATTGATGTTTTCTAGAGGTGTTGTAAATGGCATCATCTCTTTATACTCCCCAGTTGTGCGATGCACACAAATTTGTGTTTACCAGCTTTCTGTGACTGTAACAAATAGCTGAGATAACCAACTTAGAGAGAGAAAAGGCTTACTTGAGCTCACAACTTTGAAGGTTCCAGTTCATGATGGGTTGGTTGGCCCCGCTGCTTTGGGGCCTGTGGTGAGGTGGCATCAAGTCTGGATTGGGTGGTGGAGCGAAGCTGCTCACTTCTTGTCCAGGAGGAGAAAGAGGAAGAAGTGGGGTCCCACAGTCCTCTTCA